>VZRH01001496.1:781428-813087 GCA_013397555.1 Urocynchramus pylzowi | reverse complement strand
GCCCGCGCGCCCCGAGGCGCACGCGCCAGCACCTGCGGGCGCCTGCGCGGCGCGGCCGCTGCCAGGCCGGGATGGCGTGCCCGGGTCCTCGGGATAGCGTGCCCACATCCCAGGGATGGCGTTGCCCACATCCCAGGGATGGCGTTGCCCACGTCCCAGGGATGGCGTGCCCCGATCGCCGGGATGGCGTGCTCGGGTCCCAGGGATGGCGTGCCCGGGTCCCAGGGATGGCGTGCCCGGAACCCCGGGATGGCGTGCCCGGGTCCCAGGGGCAGTGCCCGTGCGGGCTCTTGCCGCGGCGCTGGCCCGCAGGACCCTGGGTTCCTGGTGGAGCGCTCTCCCCCGTGGCCAGTCCTGGCCCACGCTTATGGACAGCGTGGTGGCGACTGGCACAAGCCCAGGGCACCGCTGGCAGAAGTTACTCGGTGTGACCTGCTGTTGTTGCCAATTTAGGGACGCTGAACACAGACACGGGGCTCGGTTTAGATAGGAGATGTTTTTTGTTCTGTGCAGGGTGCAAGGTGGGAGTGTTACACAAATCAAGCACTCAGATTCTCAAAAATTTACAGAATCACAGAATCTATTAGCTTGGAAAAGACTTCCGAGATCATTGAGTACAGCCTGTGACTGAACACCACCAGGTCAACTAGACCAGAGTGACGTGGCACTGTCACATCCAGTCTTTGTTTGAACAGCTCCAGTGGTCAGTGACTCCACCACCGCCATGGGCAGTCCATTTCAATTACACTAAATACACATTTTAGCCAACAGTTCATTGGCAAATTTTCCTATTAGTATTTAACCTATTGGTTTAATGATTTTCTTGCTTCTCATGCTAATTAGTCCTCATGCTCAATCTTTCCCTTGAGTTGGTGGGTTTCTGGAGTTGGTGGGTTTCTGGAGTTGGTGGTCAGTGGTGGTTGAGTCTCCACAGTGGCTGGAATCAAGAGGCTGTGAACTGGCACTGATTCCTTGCATTATAAGGGCACGAGACCTGTGGCCAGACGGGTAACAAGAGACACAGCAAGTGACAATAGACAGACAGGTGACACAGCAGGAGCTGAACACTCACAGGATGACCCCAGACTATTGGATAAAAGCCCAGGTGATCCTTTGTTCAGAGTGACTCCTTTGAAGCTATGATGCCTGTTTCACTGATAAGGCAAGACTGTTTCCCAACCGCCTTCTCATTCTCTGTAACTCTCTGGGTGAATTGCTGGCTATTTCTGACTCTTCAGGTGTCAGTATCATTGTAATACCTTCTCTCTGAGCTCAGATTTACAGGTCCAAAATGGACACATTGAAAGTTTTCCAAAGTAAAAAACCAGGGTCTCAGACATGGTGTAGCAGTAGCCACAAACTCCTGTCCTGTGCCTGGGTCATTCCGGGCAGGCAGAGAGGGTTGGATTGCTCACGTTACTGGTTCCCTGGCAGGGCAGAAGTGCTGCCACGTCTCCCACTTGCCTCTTGTTCTCTGGAGCACCCAAAGATGGACATTTTCATGCTGGCTGTAGCAGAGCTTTACACACGTGGGTCCCACTGGCCAGATGGCTTTGTTGGAGTGGCACAAAGGAGTCACTTGCAGTGACTTCCCTAGGCTGCCTCCTGGCAAGGTCTCACCAAAAATGCATGCACCTCCAGGTTTGGGTCCCATTGCCCAGGTGAACCAGAGGCTCCCTGAACAGCTCCCTCGCGTGCCTCCTGCTATTGCAATGAGTAATGTGATCACAGCCTGTATCAGAAAATCTCCAGACATGTAGCAACAACAAAGACAGGCCTTTTGTGGCAAGAGGGTTGTTTGTGACTGACTTTGTTCACTATCTCTGAATGCGTTTTGAAATTTATCTGAAAACTACTGTAGGAGGGTAGTTGTTACCTCTGTGAATAATAGAAAAGCACAACAAATGCAGCTCCACCTGACCAAACTTCTTCCTTTGTTCCTGTATTATATACTTCAGATATATCTGAAAGCACTCCCTGAATAAATTCCTCCTCTCTATATATTTATATGTAAATATAGATAAATCTCTTACTAGCTTGAAGTTCCTTTTACTAATCGCTTGCTAATGTAACTTTTACTTTTTCATGTTTGCTACATAAGAACCTTGTGGATATCTTAAATTTAATTTGTCTTTCTGATTTTTATGATAAGCTTTGTTATGCCACTCTCTTCTAGAAAAATACCCTCTTCCAGTTCCTTTTTTGATTCTGACAGGCATTATGATAGCAGTAAAAAGATCTCTGTGTGTAATGCTACCTGGTTTACATAACACATGCCATTATCTCTGCTAGCTTCTACTTTATCTCTAATTATTAGACATCTAGTCCTCTTTCTTTGGCAGCTAAGTTCAATACCTCAGAAGTAATGAAAACCTTGTTATTATTGTACCCGCTTTTCTCTGTATATTCTTCTTTAAAAGCCAAAAGAATGTGTGTGCGTGCATGTATGTATGCTATTTTCAGATCATTCACAGTTAGCTCATTTTCTGTTACTTTCTTCTGAACCTTTCTTTTATTGAAATAATACAAGGGAAGTTTCACAGAAAAATGTGTAGATCTGTTTCCTGGTAAAGCCAGTTTGAATTTCTTTTTACTGTTATCTCATCATTTTTTAAACAATTTTTAAATCCACCCAGTTAAACCCACTAAGCCTCCTTTCTTGGCTTCTTCTTTAATCCTTTTCATATGCACATTATTTCTCCTCTCTATTTTCTAGGTCATCAAATTGAAGAGTTAAATTTTATTCATTTTCTAAGCTTTGGCAATTACAGTAAATATTTCTTTAGTGATCTCTCTATGACTCAACTGTTATAACCTTCTCACTTAAATCCTTTCTATCCTGTGCTTTTTATTGAAGGAACTCTCTCAGCACTTCTTAAATGCAGGTACATAATTAAATCTTGTTTGCAGTAACAGTGCTTTAGGATGGAAATACCACCAAAACCTATAAATTGACTTGGTCTAGGTAAGCTAGTATTTGCTGAAGTGATTGTTAAGGTAAAAGCAGTGTGTTCTGAACATTTCGGCCTAACTAATGAAAAAAATACAAAGTATTCAATTATGTCATATTAATTCAAATTACTTTTTTTTTTAATTGTGTTTGATTTGAAAATCATGAAAGGGATTTTGTGCTGGGATCCAGTCTCAGGTTTTGGTCTGGCTAACTTAAATTTGTCTAGAGATGAAACTTACCTGAATATCCAAACATGGCAGGCCTACATTTCAGTGCAATTCAGAATAAGTTAACAGTGTTAAGCACTTTGCCTACCGAGTGTTCATTGACTACATTTGCTGCTTCTAGCTGCTGACCTGTAAAAGCAGCCTCCAGTGGAATTTGAGCAACACCAGTGGCAATGCAGCCCCCATTTGTCCGTATTTCTTTTCTCTTTTTTAAAATAAAACAACAGTCCCACCCCCAATCTGGACAAAAATCTTCCTGTCATATTCAACCTTGCATAAACCATCTGGTATGTGCTGTTAAATAAGCTCAATGTTTTGTATCACTTGTAGATCATTACAAAGGCAGGTGGAGCTGTTCATTTTATAGCAGTTAGAAGCAGCTCCTATATCAAGTGGCCTAATAAGTCTTAATAAAGCAAGTTTATTAAGATCTCCATTATATGCAGCAGGGAAATCAGTCACAGGAAAGAGTGCTGGGTATATGATGAGATGACTAGTTGGTGGATAAAGGGAGAGCAGTGTACACTGTTTATCTTAAGTAAGGCTTTTGATTGTCTCCCATTACACCCTGACAGACAAACTGATGAAGCATGGGCTATTAGGATGGATATGGAGCTGCACTTAAATTTGGCAGAACTGCAGAGCTCAAAGGGTTGAGATTGGCCACACAAAATGCTGCTGGGGACCACTCATCCTCAGGGTGCACCCTCAGCAAGTTTACAGACGATGTAAAACTGGGTGGAGTGCCTGGTACATCAGATGGTTGTGCTGTCATTCAGAGGGACCTGTACAGGCTGGAGAACAGGGCCAAGAGGGATCTCAAGAAGCAAAACAAAGGGAAATGTGAAGTCCTGCACCTCAAGAGGAATAACCCCATGCACCAGTATGTGCTGGGGGCCAACTGGCTGGAAAGGAGCTTGGCAGAAAAGGACCTGGGGATGCCAGGTGATATAAGCTAAACCAGCAATGTGCCCCTTGCTGCAGAGGTGACCAACAGCCTCTTGGGCTGCATTAGGAAAAACACTGCCCAGAGGTAGACAAAGTGATCATTTCCTTCTGTGCAGCACCAGTGAGGCCACAGCTGCAGTACTGGGTCCAGTCATGGTGTCCCCAGTACATCAGGGACATACTGGAGTCTAGAGAAGGGCCACTAAGATGACTAAGGGAATGAAGCATCTTTAGTATGAGGAAAGGCTGAGAGAGCTGGGACTGTTCAGCCTGGAGAAGAGGAGGGTCTGGTGGGAACTGTTCCGTGAGTATCTGAAGGAAGGGTGCAAAGAAGATGGAGACAGACTTGTTGGTGGTGCACAGTGAAAGAACAAGAGAAAGAAGGCACAAATTGAAATACATGGAACTGCATTTAATCATAAAACCAAATTTCTGTGATGAGAATGGTTATCTCTAAACATCTCAAGCACTAAAACAGGTTGTTCATAGAGCATGTGTGGTCTCCATCTTTGGCGATATTAAAAATGTGATTGAAAAAGTCCTTGAACAGCCTTCTCTAGTTAACTGCTTTGAGCAAGGGGGTTGGACTAGATGATCTCCAGAAACTTTTTCAAACCTTAAATATTCTGTGATAGATGTAAATTTTTAAAAAATTTCTTAAAATCGTATTCAGATTTGGCTGAAATTTTAGATTTTGGAAATTGCCATGATCAATCTCTACCTTGCATGCTTAGTGTGGTTTGACCACTGCATCCTGAAAACTCTGCCCCTTACCCTCTCTCTGACCAGCAATTGATTCTCTCCGTGCTCAGTGCTCAACCCTCCAGCCAAAAGCTGAGATTTCCCGGTGAAGTTACGCCAGCTTCGCGAGTGAAATACGCTTCAGTTTTACCCGTGTTTGTGCTGACACACAGCATGCAAAGACTTCTTGTACCAGCTAACTAAGCATTGTGAGCAATCTACCAGCTGCACACCCACTATGCAATTGTCCCAACATCAATGATTGCTTTCATTGATTTCCTGATATTTCTGCTGCCTCTGCCAGTGACTGGAAATCCCTGTCATGTCAGTGAAATGCTTGATTTTCCTCTACTCTGCCTTTTGAAACAGCTAGACGAACGGGAATCCCCATGATTTTGGTGCTCTTTGTCAATTTAAGACCCAAATTTCTTCAGGACAGGCAGAAAGAAATATTGGAGAAACAGCCTTTCTTGAAGAATAAATAAATTTGGAAGAAAAATGTGAAGGTCATTGAAGGTTGCAATCCAACGTAGAGTCTAAAGAGCAAGTTAAGAACCAGTGAAAGGTGAAAAAGAAAGGGCATTTTTTTTTTTTTTCTCAGAGGACACAACCTTCAGCTTAGTGTTTCTTTTATGAGCATTTTGTTGTGCACAACTTACAATGGCTATACATTCATTATGGGGTGTACTGAGCTCAGACTCTGCACTTAAAATTCACAGAAGCCTGTGGTGAAGAATACCAAGAACTGACTAAATTGGAAGGGATTTTTGGGCACAAAGATGTGGATAAAGTCAAAACTGTTGAGATACAGAATCCATTAGGGAGCTCACTGAACACACATAGCTAATCGAGTAAGGGCATTCACTGAATTGAGCTGGTGCATTAACATGGTGATCTTATTTGCTTTCTCAAGGTATCTACATCAGCATTCCTTGCCTTTCCTCCAAACAGATACTCCTGTCAAACTGTATCTGGTGGGAGGGCATGTTAAGATTGCTGAAATATTAGTTTTCGGCCAAAGTTCAAAAAGTCATAGGATCATAGAATGGTTTGGGTTGGAAGGGACCTTAAACATCATCTAGTTCCGACTCCCTGCAACGGGCAGGGGCATGTTCCACTAGACCAGATTGCTCCAAGCCCCATCCAACCTGGCCTTGAACACTCCCAGGGATGGGGCATCCACAACTTCTCTGAGCAACCTGTTCCAGTGTCTCACCACCCTCACAGTATAGAGTTTCTTCCTCACATCTAATCTACACCTGTCCTCTTCCAGTTTAAAGCCATTCCCCCTTATCCATTTGAGACATGGGGCTTAGAAATTACATACCCTTTTAAAAAGACCCTCTCCAGATTTTTTGTAGCCCTCTTTAGGTACTGGAAAGTGCTATAAGGTCTCTCCAGAGCCTTCTCTTCTACTGGCTGAACAACCCCAACTCTCTCAGCCTGTTTTCATGTGCACAGAGGCTGCCTGCAGACCACAAGTGCTGCAGGTCCATAACATGTCAGACTCATTGTTTGGAACTTGCCTTACAGGTGTGGTTATGCACAAATCCAGCAGGTTCCATGCTGGTTTCTAAGCTTTATGTGTTTTCTATCCATCTGTATATTCTACATGTACAATAGATATCTAAGGAATCCACTTGTCTCTAATATCTAGAAATGTTATGGAAAAACACGAAGCACTGCCACTCCTCTGTGTTGAATTCAGGAAACAGGATGAAACTCCACTCAAATGGGGGGACCCCATGAGACCCTTCATGTGTTTTGCAGGAGACTGCTAAATTAAAGGTTTGTGGGTTGGTGTTATTTTTGTCCAGTTACAGTGGTTTTGTTTTCACAAACACCTTGCCAACCAGATCTGCCTTGTCTTTGCTGCCAGGGTTGGCTTTGTAGCTCTATTAATGACAACAGTATAGATGGGAAGGAGAGCATGGGCTTTCTCACAATAAAATGCTCTCTAGAGAGATCACCACTGAGAAGCACTGCTTTCATTTTATGTATTCAAAACAAGATGGGACCGAATTGGACATAAACCTCATTTATTGTTCCATCACAATCAGCAAAGCTCATTGTATCAGGTTCATCTCTGATTTCCAGTGAATTACCCAGCATGAAAAGACTGTGCAGCAGGAAATATTTAATTTTGTGTATCTTACTGGAGTCAGAGCACCTCAAATAATGCCAAAATGCCCAGACTGGCACCGCTTTCCAGAATGCTGGCACCACCTATTTCCCACTGTCTTTGCTTTAAGTAGCACTTAACTCAGAGTGAATGTGCTGTGAGGATAACACAGACTTTACATCCAACCCTGAAATTTTCCCTCATCCTGTGTTTACACTGTGTCTCAAAACTACAATTTGTTTTTGTAGTTCAGCAAATCTTTACTGTAAATAGTTAGCTATCATTCATTGTCTCTATATCCCACTTGCCCACAGTACCCAATATTTTAAGCTCCTCTTTGGATATGAAAGAATTCTTTCATGTGTCCTAAATGAACAAGAGAGCTCTGCTGTTGGATACAGTCTGAGTTTCTGGCAGTGAGAAATCTGCAATATGGAGAAACAACACATATAATAATAGGTTATTGTACAAGACAGAAAAGCATTTTTAAATCTGACCCAATATTTACACTGATTTTAGGATGGGACATTGTACCTCACAGTATACAGTGCAGCTCCACAGCATGCTGCAAAGAATTACCAGAGAGCAATCTACAAAATGTGGCACGTGGTACTCTGGGTTAACCTCCCACAGCACCAGATTTCTCTTGCTGATAAAAGCCTGGTGATCTGAGGACATAATGCATCTTTAAAAAACAGCCAAATGTGAACCCATCCTGCCAAAACAGCTGTGTCACTTGCACATGCCAGCAGAACTTCTGCCACTAGAACTTTCTAATTCAATCAAGGCCAGCAGCAGCAGCAGCAGTGGTGTGCACAGCCTCAGGATGCCTCCTGAGCACAAGTGTAGGGTTAGACACAGCTGAGATAGGTATGAGCTTCAGTTTGGCTGCTGTAAGTGGGAATTTTCTCT
Organism: Urocynchramus pylzowi; assembly: GCA_013397555.1. Taxonomy (NCBI): domain Eukaryota; kingdom Metazoa; phylum Chordata; class Aves; order Passeriformes; family Fringillidae; genus Urocynchramus; species Urocynchramus pylzowi. Next base: position 805,184 of record VZRH01001496.1, on the reverse strand, counting down.
AAAATTTTGGACAAAAGGTTGTGTACTTCAGTGACAATCCCTTTGCAAATAAATACCAGCAGGAACAAAAGAAATATCACTGGTAATTATCAAAAGATTTTCATTGATTTTGCTGACACTGAACTCCCCAGCTGAAAACAAAAACAAAAAAACAAACAAAAAAAACCAAAAAAAAAAAAAACCCCCCAAAAAAAAAAACCCCCCAAAAAAAAAAACCCCCCAAAAAAAAAAACCCCCCAAAAAAAAAAACCCCCCAAAAAAAAAAACCCCCCAAAAAAAAAAACCCCCCAAAAAAAAAAACCCCCCAAAAAAAAAAACCCCCCAAAAAAAAAAAAAACCCAAAGTAGAGAAGGGCTAAGAAGGTAATGAATCTAGGTCCTGAAAGAAGAATGGTATGGCTGCTGAAAATGGAAACATGAGGAAATTTGAGATTTCAGACCCACAGAGAAAAGGAATTCATGGAGAATGTCATCTCAAGTCTGGAGATGGTCTTCTGCAGGAAGTTGTGAGTTGCAGGAATAGTATGAAGGTGATAAAAAATTAAATACAAGGCTTGTTAAATGGAAAAATTGTCTGCTAAGGCAATAATAACTTTAAAACAATTGTTTTAACTATCAGAGTCAAATGCTTAGAAACAACCAAAGGGACCACTACATCATGAGTACAATTCTTATACTCCAAATTTTTGTATCTGTAAAGAGGTATGTACATGTATTTATGAAAATCCTTATTCTATTATTTTCAGTAGGTGTTATTAAATTTTTGGTAACTGCAGATATGAAATAGTTTCAGATTTTTGAAGATAACAGTTTGGAAAGTTTAGATCCACTAGGATCCAAAAATTAATTTTCATTGAGATGAATTGTATTTCCTGTAAATGTGAAATTGGAGAATTCAGTTCCTACTGCTGTAATGCCTGACTTTGAGTGGTATTTTACCAAGAGTTTCTCAAGGATACCTCTTCAGTCATATTTTTATTCATTACCCTAAAATAGGAAGACAGAGTTTGTTAATAAAATTTGCTGATGACACGGAAGTGGGAGACATAGTTAATAAGGAAAGGGATGGCAATATGATACAGGAAGACCTGAATAACCTTGAGAACTAGAGTAATAAAAATGGACTGAAACTTAATAGTGCAAATTGCAAGCTTGTGCCCTTCTGTACTAATACAAATTTCTGTCATAAGCTGCAAGGTCACCAGCTCAGAAACAAATATGCGAGTTGTGCCTGGAAGTGCAAGTTAACCACTGGCTTCAAATGTTAAGGGGATGTGGAAAAGGCAAATTTGATCCTTGGGTCTACTGGGTGAGATATTTCCATCAGATGTGGTGAGTGCATGTCAGGAGGAGGCAGTGTTGGGAGCCCCTCTGTAGCTCAGTGCCATCCAGAGCGTCCACATTCAGGAGAGAGAGACTGAGACTGGGAGGAGTGTACAGGAGGGTGGTGAGACTGATCCAGGGACAAGCCTGTCATGCCATAAAGTTACAGTGGCACAGCTTGTTTATTCTGCCAAAGGGAAGGGTGAGAGACTCTGTTCATATCTCCTCTTTAAAAAAGATAAAAAGCAATTTATACTTTATTTATGTTCAGGAACAAATGAGCATTATCTGACCTGGAAAAATCAGAATGCAAATTTTTTAAAAGGTTTAAAACTAGTAGAGAGATAAGATTCTGAAACAGCCTCCCAGGAAGACTGGAGGAGTCAAAAACCAAACTATAATAAGAGCTGTATTAAAGTTGTATTAAAAGAATGGGGTGGGGTGGTTGCTGGAAATAGCTGGAGCTAAAAGCCAGTTGTTTCATTCAGTGTTATTCTGAAAAGATTTGAAGTGCTTTAGTAGCCATTCATAAAAATACCTCACAAAAGTAAACAGCCTTTGTTTCTAAATGAGCACTGCATTTGCATGAATTAGATGATTTTTTGACTGGTAAGCTAATTTTTTCTTTTTCCTGGAAATATGAATAGCAGTACCGTTACCAAGGACATGGGGAATACCTGTGGAATTTTAATATTTCTAGCTACAGAACTAAAAAATTAAATATGATTTCTCTTTTAGATAATACTGAAGTTCTTAGAGCATTACCTTTCCCAGTAGATTGCTTGCTGTAAGGCCAGTTGCCTGCCTTTGTTAAAGAGAAAAGCTCAGGGAAAAAGCAGCATAGCACTGCAAGCCTTGAAAAGAAAACAACTGTTTGTGTGTGTGTGTATGTGTTTGTGTGTTTTCTGTTATGGTTTGTTGTGCAACAGCAATAATTCTATTGCTTTGCAGTATACTCACAATAAACGGCTTTTTAGATTGATTACATGCCTCAACTTTGCTTTGGCTATTAATCAATCTCAGCAGCTGTTTATTGCTTTGTACATTACAAAGCAATAAAGATTATCCCTTAAAGAGCTGTTAATGCCTCGTGGAAAAGTTTGGAAACCATTATTTTTAGAAATAGTACTGCTGATATATAATTTTCTGGCTACCGTCTTAGTTGTTTCTTTGGGTTCCTTTCTGATGGCATCACATTTCTCTCCTAAATTGCTAATCACAGTGCTTCATTGCTGACAGTGCTGTGTGTGATGGTCCAGATTTGCCCAAAGAGGGCAATGGATTTTGCACACAAGGGTACCATCTCCAGAACAAAGCAATATCAATATTGTTCCTGTTCTTCCTCAAAGGTTGGGGGGGTTCCATCAAGTAATCATTTTAAGACTGGACTCACTGAAAAAATGAACCACTAAAAAAATCTTACAACATAATAATGAATGTAAAGCTCCCTGTGTGGACACTTCTATTCCATGATAAACAAACTAAGGAAAAGGGCATTCTTTGTTATTTTGGAACACACACTTTCCCATGGGGATTGATCCTACGTATGAAAATATATTTTTACCTGTAGAATTGCACTGAAAGAAAAACCAGTTTAATTTCTGGCAGCAGTTGCAGTTCAAATATTCATGGATACTTGAGTGGTATTTTCATGACATTGTGACTGTTGCAGATGTACTCTTTTCATACTTGTTCTAAACCCACCTCAGTTTGCAACCTTGCTGACCTGCTCAGCGCCACCTCTGAAGAAAGGCTGGCCTGCTCAGTATTTTTGCAGCTGCTGTTTTTCATCATTTCTTGTATTCTACAACCTGCCTCTGAGCACAGAAAGGAAAGACTGGATGAAAGACTTAATTTTTCCTTCTGTCCTTGTTCCTATGCCCAGCAAATCACAATTTGTCCCATTCTTTCTGTCTCAGTGCACAGGACATTTATTGTCAGTGTTAAACCAGGCTTAAATGCTAAGCCAATGTTAAACCTAAAGCTCAGGTTTTGCAAGCTTTTCTGTGGTCTCCTGTCAGTGCAGTTTTCAGTCGTGGTGTAAAGAAAACCATTCTAGTGGTGAGAAGCTGTTAAATTCAGCCATCTACTTTCTCTACTTATATCAACAAAAGCTCAAAACGTGAGCAAAATTTTATAATCATTACCCTCTCCTTCAAAATTTCACTGTTATCTGCTAATTTTTATCAGAAATACTAAGACCACTAATCAGCTATTGGTTGATGCTGAACTTGGTTCCAATCTCATTGTCATTAATAATAAAAATACAGAGAATGCCTGGAAATAAGTAGATTTTTTTTCTCACATAGTAGTAGTGTAACCTGGAACATTGTCCAGGTTTCAGCTGGGATAGAGTTGATTTTCTTCCTAGCAACTGTCACAGTGCAGTGGCTTGGATTTAGGATGAGAATGATGTCAGTAACACGGGGATATTTTGGTTGTTGCTACATGAAGTCAAGGAAGGCCTTTTCTGCTTCTCACACCACCCTACCAGCAAGCAGGCCAGAAGGCACAAGAGGTTGGGAGGAGACACAACTACACAAGGTGACCTGAACTGGCAAAGGGAACATTCTACATTCTACACCCCATAGTGTCATGCTCCCTCATATATAAACTTGGGGGAAAGGTGGCCAGGGGCTGTTACTCAGGAACTGGCTGGGCATCAGTCAGTGGGTAGAGAGCAATTGCATTTTGCCACATTTGTTTTGCATATTCTTTTTTTTTTATTATTATTTTCTTTTTCTGTTCTGTGAAACTGTCTTTATCTCAGCCCATGAATTTTATTTTTCTTATGCAACTCCCTCCACCATTCCACTGAGGTGGGGAAGAGTGAGTGAGTGAGTGGCTGTGCAATGTTTAGCTGCTTGCCAGATTAAACCACAACAAAGATGCAAAAATAAAAAAAAAAAAAGATACAAAATGGCAAAACTGATTTGGTGACAGAAAGCTTATCTGAGGATAGATGCAATAAAAGGGAAACGACAGTGAAGAAGAGGAAATAAGCATGAAAGGGTGCATGGAATCCTTCCTCTTCCTTTTTCCTTTTAATTGACATGTATCCTAAGAAATTTTTAAATCATCAAAATATTCCTGGAGGATACAGTTTCCCATTTAGTAGGTGAATGCAGCCCATTCATCTTATGACTCTTCAGTTTTGTAAAATTAGCTACAGGATTAGACCCTGCAGACTGACACATGTGATAGGGCAAAACTCACTCATCTAAGAACAGCTATTTTTAGTAGGTGTATCAAGTGGAATGGATAAATAAAGTAGGTAACATGCCATGATGAATTTTCCTGGTGAACCTCATGTACAACATCTAGAGAACTCACTGTAGACAGAGGGTATGTAGTGGAAGATTACTTATCTTTTGAGACATCACATGTCATCATCCCTGCTTCTGAGGAGGTGATATAGAATATAGGCAGTGCCATGAATTGCTCTTAAATAATACAAAAATTCCCATTCAGCAAGGCTCAATAGAATCAGAATGGCCAGTTTTGACATGCTGTGAAATGTTAATAGCCAATGGAGCATAAAAGAAACCCCTGAAAATAGCCCCACTGTAGATTTAGTGAGATTTTTCAGGTATGTTTAAGTCTAAATATGCTGGAAGCAGAGTAAGTACAAGTTGCTAAAAACAACTCTACAACATGATCTAATTTACTTTAATTTCCTCAATATGAATACTTTAAAAACTATATCCCTTATTTTTGAAAGCTGAGGTTATGCTTCTGGTGATAAGCTGGACACAGATAATGTGTTTTCATCACGTGAGGTAGCATGGCTGTAGTACTGCTGGCAGCTGCAGCATCACTCAACCTTGTTCAGGCAGGATGTACTGAGGAATCAGATTGGGCTGTCAACAAAGATATGCACAGATAAGTTTTCTTTTGCTCTTCCCATAGTAGTTATGAATTTCTGTTCCTTTACTGCAAAAATCAAGCAGGCATCTTGGCATCAAACAACTGAATTTTGTTTGTACTACATCACCAGTTTAAAAGTGATCAAGTCCTTCACATATTAAAAGGATTTGGCACAGATTCAAGCAATGAAATTTTGCCCAAGATGTTTAATCTCTGTCAGGTACAGGAGGTCAGTTGGTAACAAGACTATCATTAAGTGTACTCCAGAGTCATGCTAGAAAAATGACCTTTACAGTTTAGCATATGTTTAAACATAATCGACAGGAGACAGATAATCACACCCTATGGGGTCTTGCAGCTGCTGCTACCTCCAGTCCAAAGCTGAGGTAATTTTGAAAGTTAGGCATATTTGGTAGGATAGATAGTCTGTGAGAAGCAGATGAAAGTGAAGGTGCAAGAAACCTAAGCATTGCTAAGTGGGAGGGGTTTAAAAGCTCCAGTATTTCTTTTAGCTGTCTTCTTTTATCACACAACTTTTTCAGACAGTTCTTTTCTACCTTTCAGCTCTCCACTTACTGCTCCTGGATCAAGCCCACACAAGGGAAAAGCAGAAGGAGTTCTGTTCAGTAGGCTCCCAAATACTTTCTAACATTCTCCAGCTGCGATGCAAGTAGAACAACATAATATTAATAAATGTAAGAAGCAAATAAGGATCTCTTATTGTACAGCTGCAACCCTAAGGCTGCAAATATGTGACAAAAGATAACTTTTTGCCATGCTAAAGACAGTCTGTTGTGTTTTGTGGTAGTGTATTGAGCAATAATCCTCCTCCTTTCTCAGGTTTAGAGTCATCTTTAGGATTATTTTCAACAACAATCGTCTCTGGGATAGAACATCATTTTGCTAAGTGTGTTTGTACATCATCTCACATTATTAAGACCCAGCTGGCCATGACTGGACACCAGGGTGTTATCAGTCTGTAAGTGATAGATGAACCAAAAAAATTAAGCTGAACCACAGAGAAGTGGTTCAAAGTGAAAAGTACGGATGTATGGTCACTAAAAGAAAATTTTCTAATTCTGTGATTTTTAGAAAACAACTTCAGGGAACTTCTGAGATATTGAGGTTTCACCTGACATCAAAGGATGTGAAATGAAAGGCATTTATGAAGAACCGCTAAACTTCACTTTTGAAACAGCTGTGCCCTTCCCTTCAAAATCTAACCACTGGTTGATCAAAAGGGAATTTTGGAGTCATCAAGTTTGATAGAGAAGTTCTCTCTTCATACTTGGCCAGCAATGTCAAGTGCTAATACGAAAACACTTCACTGTGCAAGATACCATGATTTGTACCCCACGCTTCCATCACCAAGCCTGTGGGAAGCTCTTGACAGGATACTCAGAGATGGAACAAGAATGCTTACAGCAACAGACTAGTTAGAGATGTACCAAGAGACTCAGCACTTACAAAAAGCTGGAGTTGGGGCAAGTGTGAAAATTTTATCCAAAGACTACTCACACTCAGTCGAGTTCTTCAGCCTCTTTTCTTTCTACTAGATATTCTTTGTAGTAGTTGAAAGCTCACTAAACTACCTCACGTTTTGTTCCAGCATTTCACTATTCAGAACAAACTCTAACCAAAAGGTTATTTCAGGCCTGACCATGGATAGTTATCACACAGCAAACCGTATCACACAGCTCTCCTGTATTCCATGTAAAATCTGGGTTCATTTTTAAAATAAAAATAAGTGTATTTAATTGATTGGTGAGAGACACCAGCCCTGAAGCAGGTCTTGAGGCCCTTGTGGAAGAGCAATTCTGTGCTGTGTGGACAGATGTGTCTTTTGTGGATCTACTTTGCAACAACAAATGTCAAGTTATTGGTCAGTAAAATTCCAACTGACTGAAGTGAGATAACAGCCAGAAGGATCATAGTCTACAGCAGCAGACAGTAAAATATTATCTCAAGTTTTAAACACGTGGGAACGGCTCTTTAAATAATTTGAATTTTGGGAGATTGCTCCATTCCTTTTTCTATTGTCCGTCCTAATATTTTCTATCCCTGACTCAGAAGTCATGAATTCATCCCCCAGATCATAACATCAGATCAAAAACTCTTCATGTTTAATGTGTCTTTTAATGATTTTTTAAGTATCGTTCTACTTCTTAAGCTTTTGCACATTTACATTTTTATCTTTTCTCCATAAGCACAAGGCGAGGGACACATTTTTCTTCAAATGAAAAGTGAGATTCTCCTGTGAGTCACTTGACCTTTTGAGCTGGTACATTAATAACTATGATAAATAAAGGAGTCAAATCCCTGCTAATGGACTCAGCCACATTCTCCTAGCCCAGGCACAGTCCCCAGCACAGAATTTCAGTGACACTCCCCACTTGACCTTGCACATTGCTCCACCATGAAGCAACACGAACAACTCCTGCTGAAAAGCCACCAGCGAGTGACAGAACTGGAACCTGGACTCACAACGCTGCTACCATGCTCACAGTAACTTCCCTATTGCATGTTGTTGTGAACCACTGAATAATGATCCAAAGTCCAATCTTCAATGCAGCTTATGTTGATTTTTCATATAGAACTTCTGATTTCCATTTTTCCTCTGTGGAAATTAGAAGTCCACACTTACAGACAGGGATTTAATTTATATCCAAATGCAAACTGTTCCACAGTGGTAATTAGGGGTATTTGAAAAGTCATAAATCTTGAACAATCCCAAACCAAAACTGCAGAGCTGACATGCCTGTCCTTCAGGGTCCTTAGACTATGTCCCTTTGTAAGGTAAAGCTAAAACAAACATCACCAGACAGGTTTTGTCTTTAAACAGAAGGAGTGAAGATCTTTACTTGTCTCATGTAACAGCATAAAGTTAAAAACTTTACAGTGATACTTGTATTGCTGTTCATTAGGGGATGAAGGTATACAACCAAGACATAGTGTCTGACTAAATTTTGCTCCATATTTAGGAAGGTAAGCAATATTGTAATTTATGGGTTGCTGTTATCTCTGAGATAGTGTTGATGTGAGCAGTAATATGGAAAGCCTTGTATAAAGGAGACTTCTCATGTAATTAAAGAAATTGCCTGGTTTTTTAAAAGTTTTGGATTTTTAAAATTACCAGTGGACAATATACTGAAAATTGGGGGTTTTATTATGTCCCACACTTACTTTTTCTTTTTTTTTCTTTCCCGTATTTGAAGTATAGAAGTCTGCTGCAAACACTTTTCTGTTAAAATTTCTTATGATTTCACCTGGTTTTGAACACTCTAAAGATTGTTGTTAAAGGGGTGTACTTAAAACTGGCTGTTAACCAGTCACCAGCAGTGTTCTTCCCAGTTCAATTCTAGGGCCAACTCTGATGAATGTATTTATAATATGATAAATATTTTCTTACCCCACGATGTTGCTGCCCTAAAGTGGACAAGCAAATTTAGCCTTTTCAGATACTGTACAGTTTCATAGACACAACATCCCTCATAACCCAGATTTGTTATTTCTGCCATTTTTTCTGCAGTTGGCCAGGTTCTCTTTCACCAGTTGGCCAGTTCTGTGAAATTCTGTAAAATTTTACAGTATCCGAAAATGCTAAATCTGCCTGTTCACTTTAGGACAGCAACATCTGTTGGCTCTGTGGGACAGTTTCTATACATGTAAGTTACTCATAGATGGCATTTAGTCTGGGTTCTGGCTTGCCACTATTCATTTTGTTAAACTCTTAGACTGATACCTGCCATGACTTTGGCTCAGAACCCAGCACTAATCCAGAAGGATTCCCACTGGGCACCTTGGCAGGTTCTTAATGTAAAAAGCACAAAATGCAGCCATGCATCACAGTTACAGGGACATCCATGGGCAGAGATTATGAAACGAATCACCCAGTGCAATTTTTTTTCTAAGTCTTACTTCCTTTTACCCCAAAATCCTTGGGGTAAAACTGGGACTTCACTCAGCTGAAAGACTTGTCAGGGATTTTGATGAGTCCAGGATTCAGCTGATGGAGACTTTTCAACCCATGGTTGCAACATACTCTGGGCTTCCCTCATCTGCATCTCAGACACAACAAAAAATGATCCTTCCATTCCTTTAACCTTTCTGCATTTCAAAGGAAGTGCTGATATTTTTCATTTCCTATTCCCAGAGGAATATGGCCTGCTGAGCAATAATTCCATTTTGGTAGCTCATCCTAGCAATTTCCAGTAGCAGCATTTCTTGTGTAGTCATATTTATAGCAAAGTAAAGAATTATCTAAATGCAACATATTTTAAATAATTTCAATTATGATGCTGTCACTTTTTATAATGGATGGTAGCACAGGAAAACAATAGTCCATCAGTGTACCAATGTAAAACATTAGTTGTGATAGGGTGAAAAATTGAGCATTTTTCTCTATGATTTAAGACGTTGGAGACGAGGTTTTTTCATATAAAAAGTAAAATTTCTCCCATAAATCAGTAAAAGTAGCTTTTAGACATGTGCTCTATACTTTCATCAATACGCTTTTTTTAGATTGGTTGAGTCTCTTTCTGTTTTGTAATTAACTTATCAAGGAGTAATGGTCTAATTTAAAAAATCCAACTGGATGACAGAAATACTATTTGTTCTAAATTGAAAATATTTCAGCATCTGCCAAGATAGATTTCTTTAAATTACCCTTTAAAAACATTGATTTCTAATACTGTATTTCCTTTTCTCAATAAAATAGAAATATGTGTTCAGAGGAAGCTGTTTTTAAGGTGGTATTGCTGAAAAACAAAGCTATTCCAGTAATATTAATCCCTCTACGATAAGCTGCCAGAAACACAGCCTCAATTTAATGCTCCAAGTTTGGTGGGTAGTCATTTTTTATTATCCACCAGACTGAAAATCTGAAATTAAATGTTTAGCAACATTTGTATAAATGAAGAAGCCCCCAGCTCTATACTTTGACATAACTAGGACAATTTAATGTAATAACTTTATAAAGATTAATTCTCCCCCAAATTAGTGCCATTAGATAAAAACATATGGCATGGTGTTTACCAGGAGAAAGTGCTCTGGTCTCATATAGAGGTTTGTTGCATCCGTGGCATAAGACCAGTTCCACTTAAATGATGCCAAATAATGCTCTTTGGATATTTCATAGCTATTAATCAAGGCAATATGGAGTTAGATGTAATACCTAAAATATTGCCTACATGGGCTGACCTCGGTTATGTGGCCAATATTAGAAGCCTCACTAAAGTAATTTACTGCGTTTGGAACATCTGCCTAAGCAGAGGTTAAAATGTCTGCACTTGGACAGACCAGAGGTCTTTGTGGCTCAGTTCCCTCTTCCCCACAGTGACCAATTGTGGGTGCTTATGAAAAGCTCATAGACATACAAATCAATTCTTTCCAGGGCATATCCTGTAGCTCCCAATAATTCCAAGCTGGAGATTTCTTTCTAGACCACTGCATAATAGTCTTCAATAGGTTTGTCTCCAAGACAGCTCTGATTCCTTTTTTAACCCATTCTCATTTTTATTACCATAACAACAAGTTTATTCTATGTTCAATTCTATTTTATGGAAAAAAATTACTTCCTTGTGTTTTGAACCTGCCAAATGACAATTTTATAGACTCCCATTCAATTCTCTTATTGTGAGAAGTTGTATGTGATTGCTCTCTATCTGCCCTATTACCAGTCACCATTTCATGGATTTCCTTCATAGTATCCCCTCAATTACCCTTTCTTCAAATAGAAACATCTTGTTCTGTTTACTTTTCATTTACTATCTCCTCAGATGGAAATGTTCCACACCTTTGATCATTCCTCTTGATCTTCCTTGTACCCTAGAAAAGTATGAGATAGAGAAAAGTAGAGTGCTTTAACAATGTTTTCCTGCTTAATCTCAGTTTCTTTCCTTATGGTTTACCTTTGAACTGTGACTATTTTAATCAAACTAGTCAAAATGATTCTATAGCCTCTTTTTTGAATGTTAGTGATGTTTAGAAACCATTAGTCTCTATTGAAAAGTTAAGATTTGCTTACATTTACCTAATTTTGTTAGCTCTTTTCTCATTCAGCAATTCATGGTGTCCTCCTTTGATTTTAGTATCATAAAGAACTTAGTATTGTCAGTAAACCTCATCACTATATAGTATTCTTCACCTTTTCACTGGATAATAAAAGGCTAATAACAGTGAAATTGTAACAAATCTTTATTGTGAAAACACTTGTATTTTTATCCATTGCTGCACAGCTTTTAAACATTTACTAACCAACAGATTTTGTTTCTTGCTTCATAAAACTTATTTTTTTATGAGCTTTTACTGAGGGACCTGGTCAACAGTATTTTGAAAGCCTAACTGGATCCCCTCTCAGCTCCTTGTTTACTTTCATACACTCAGCATAAAGGACTCTAATAGATTTTTGAAGTACAACTTCCCTGTGATAAAGCCATATTGACTCTTCATATTCTATCCACCTGCTGTATACACTAGTTCTAGTTTTGGTTACAGTTTTAGTTTATTTTCTTGGTGCAGAAATCAGACATACTGGCCTATGCTTACCAAAAATATCCCAAACCCTTCACCTTCAATTCCTGCACCCAATTCAAGTGGTACACCACAAAAAGCAATACAGCAGTTTCATATTTTAACCATGCTGAAATTGAAGAATAGATACTGTCAAGTCCTGGCAATTTCTAAATTCGTTTTTATCAGTCTGTTCTAATGCCTTTTTTAGTGGGAGATTTTACCAACTTCAGTCATCTGTATTGCTGCTAAAGATACAGACAACCTTATGTCCTGCCCTTATGCCCCTGCTGTCCTGCCCCTGCCCCCTTGTGTGCTGGTGCTGACTCTCACAGGGCTGTGTAGGGGGGCAAGGGACCTGCCTAAACAGAAAACAGACTCCCCCCTCTCCAAAATCAGCTGGCTTTGCCAGATTTGTATGTCTACAGTGGCTGATCAGTCTATATGTAATTGTAGGACCACTTTTGCTGCTGGCAGGTGTGGGGCACAGGGGAAGGATAAGGCAAAACGGACTGAGAGCAGCGTAGGCAAATTGTGAAACTGCATCCTGATACTTCAGCTTGAGGCACTTCGCTGTCATTATTGTTCTACTCATTTTTGTGCATGAGGGATTTCCACAGAAAGCCACGCCAGCACACAATTTAATGTTACTGTTGAGAAAGGATATGGAGTGATGGTGTCCAAGAGTATAGGAAGCCTCTCTGACCAGGAACACAACATTCAGAGAATGGCTCCTTTGCCATCATGGGTACAAGCAAACAGAGTAGGACTCAGTTGGTTGTAAATATTTAACTTTTGCTTCCTGCCCTGTTATTCCCACAGTACATGAAGAGATCTGTATTATGATTTTTGTCCGTAGTACAGAAGAATGGTGCTCCTGATTTGTGGGAACAAATGAGGACAAACACTGTTTAAATTCCACATTCCCATCAGGTCTAGGGAGGAAAGTCCCACAATCTGCTTTCTCAGTTTTGTTGGTGCTCTTTCATCTTCAAAAACATTGTTAAATTTCTTGAATTGGGAAAATACATTCAACAGTTATGATTAAAAAACATCTTGCATTTTTTGGGAGGGGGAGGGCATACTTGGACTTTTGTGATGGTACAGACAGATGGTGTCCTTTAAGAATCTGGTGAGATTATACAGCTTAGAAAATCTATTACTTTAAGTATCTAAAAGAATACACAGTTGCTGAGCTTTTGAAACTGCTCTGTCCTAATATCACTGTATTCCCACAGTGAAGGTTGATCCAGTTTATGGTCTTGTGGTGAGAGTCCAGATAAACACTAGAAGTGTTTAATATTGGCTTTACAAACAAGGTAAAAAGAAGAACTCCATGGCAATTGGAGTGATAGAGAAACCATTTTATGGATAGAATCCTGAATCACTGACATTTTGTATTTTCAGGAATATTCCACTCAAATATCCTAAAATACTCCCTTAAAATACATGGTATTTTTGTATGAATAAATAAATTTTTTTAAATTATTTCACTATTGCCTAAGAATTCCTGTAATGAATGATAAGCCAATTGTAATAGACATCTCTCTAAATAAACAGCAACGTGACAATGTTCTCAGTCACAAAGATTTTGCAATTTAATTATTAGGAAAAGGAGAGGTAGAAAGAGATGGTATTTATGAAGTAGCTACTATGATGTCTTGGTTTGAAAAGACAGGTGTCTGCTAAGGAAGACAGAAGCCTCTCTTGAAATAGAAAATGTAAATCCCCTCCCTCTGAATTATTATAATTTTGAAATTAAGGGGGTCTCAGGCAAAGATACGGGAGTAGGAATAACAGTTCTGTATTAGGAAAAATAAAAATGCAGAAATACAAAACAACACTGACAGAATATGACTTGACACCTTGTTGGTCAGGGTGTTGGTAGCAGTCTGATTAAATGGTGGCTGCAATCCTCCTGGAGTGATAGATGTGGTTCTGTTGAAGCAGTGATTCTGTAGAAGGGTGTAGTTTTCCTCTGAAGGTCCAGTGCTGGTGTAGATGGGCCTGGTCTTCCTCTGGGAATCCAATGGAAAAAGATTGCCAGAGGAAATCCTTTGGTTTTCCAATGGAAATTCCAAAGGTATTCCAAATCCCAGATTATATCCAGGTAGGAATGCTTGACTCCTCCCCCTGGGTGGAGCATCTCACAATGGGATGAGGTAATTTTATCAGTGAGACTCAATGGCCCATTAACAGAAGATATCTCCCCAGAGGGAGGACGGGTTGTGGAAGAGATGAAGAAAACCACCCCACCTGGTTCTAACAGGTGGCAATAGAATACACACCCCCGGCCACATCTTGCATTTGCAACCTAAGACATTTGATGAGTGTAAATCCTGGAATGTCTGCAACTAAATTCCAGCCACGATAGGCCTGTCATGACAGATAGCTTTGGAGAGTGACTGGAAGGATAATATTTTAAATGTCCTACATTGCCTGTTTGTAAAGGACTATTCAGACTTCAAGATGAGTGAGGAAGAAAGTATTTTGAAGCATGAGTTGAAACTCAAATAGACAAGCCACTATGGAAGCATTCTGAGCAAAGATAGGAACCAGCTTCCTTGAAAACCAGGAAAGAGAACAAGGAGCTTCTCCAAACACTGAAACTCAGCTTTCATTAATAAAGTCCAGGTAACTTTCTATTGTTCAAGAAGACTAAACTATTTTAGGGATAACTTAGTGGGAAAATCATCCAGTTTTACACTCTGCATGGTTATGAGGACCCTGAGAAGACCAAAGGCAATACATGAATGAAGAGATGATTAGTCATTTAAGTCAGTTTAACTAGCAGGAAACACATACAGCTGTGGTTTAATTATGCTAGGAGACAATGGACATTATCCATAAGGCAGATACATCAACTGGCCAAGATTTTAGTTTGGCTAGAAAACAGATCTGGAATGAAGAGGAAAATGTTTTATTCCATCCATGCACATTCAGTTAGCAAGTAATGTTGCACATTTAAACTAGATGCAAAGATAATAAACGTAACCTCTAATTACACACAAAGGTGTACAGACAAAAGAGGCTAGTGTGTCCATCAGGGCTCTTTCCACTGAGCTGTGGTCCTGATGTATCCAATAGCCACCACTACCTGACCACCACTGCACTGGAAAGCAGACCTCAAAGGCAAAGGGCAGGAACTGGGACAGGAGTTTGCAGAGAGCGTACAGAAAATACCTACCATTAATTGATCCTGGTTTAGAAACCTGCAAGACAGTCTTAAACTGACTCAAGAGAATTCAGCATCTTGTGGTTTAGGTCAGGATGGGCTGAATTGCACATTAATTATTCTGCAATAATTGGATATGTGGGAAGGAGTGTGACTATTCATTACCTCTATGAAAGAGTGATTAATAATGCAAAGGACACTATAAAGTTATGGAAGAGTGGCTATCTCTACTTCCTCTCTCCTTGCTGACAGGACCAGGGATTGTCAGTAGATGGGAGGAGCAGCATTAATTGTGCTGGCTCCAGCTCCACAGGCTTGGTCCCAGATGTCCCTGAAGGTAGGGCTCTGTTACTGCCCTTCAGGTTGAGTTTCATGAGTGGAGAGCACCATCCAGGTTGGATGATTTTTACTGGTTGTAGGTTCATTCTTCATTCTAGTGTTGCTTGATGATGGGTACATCAAGTCACTGGACAAGTGTTCATGTATTACGTCAGTTCTGCTACTGCTACCAGTCATGTCTTCTTAATAAGACTTGCCTACACATGCTTTACTAAACAAAAGTTCATCCCTGACAACTACATAGCAACATAATGAAGACTGAACTGTGAGCCTCCAACATTAGTTGCACTACTTGAGTGTGGTCAGCCCAGCAGGGGTAGCTGAAGACTGTAAGGGACTGTGCCTTGGGATACAGAACCTACTGTTCTGGCCTAAATAATCCCCACTCAACTTTTGCCTCCTCTTTGCTTTGTAACAGGAGACCCACCAGCATCCTCTTCTTTTCAGCAGAGATTAATTAGAGGCTACAGCAAAGCCATGAGGAAGGCTTTTTCAAGGTACAAATGACTTGATAGAGGAAGACAGCTATAAAGTGGGAATTAGATAGTTGTGGGCTTCAGAAAAAGCTTGAATCTCCCAAGAATACGAGGAGCCACCCCTGAGGAGGAAAAGATGAGAACATATTGAGAGAAGGGAAAGAAACTGAGTAAAGCCTCCCCTTCATTCACAGACCCATGACATCCTCCTGGCTTCTCACAGATTTCCTCCCTATCCTTACAGGCATCTCCCAGGTGTCTCACAAATACCTTCTGAGATTTCCCTTACCACTCCCAGGAATCTGCTCCACTGCCACAAAAGCTGAAAAATGGCAACTGCTGCCAAGGAGATTTAAGCTTCGAATTCCTAACAGCATTGTAGCCTGGAGGCTTGCCCCAGGCAAGTAGGCCTGAAGAGTTTTAACCCAAGCTAACTCCAAAACAAGAAGCACTATTGTTTGACAGCTGTAGCTGTTTGAACCATGGAACCAAGTGCACTATGACTCTTCTTTACTACACTTCCTCCTCTCCTGCCAGGCACATACCAGATTATGAGGGACCTCAGGCATCTGCATCTGCAGATCCAGCAGATTAATTGCCTTTATTGCTTATCTCCACATTGCAGTACAGCTTGCACATTACTTGTATTCTAGAAATGCCACAGATAAAATAAATAGACAAGCAGGTCTGCCATGCTAAGCAAAGGGCACTCTTCAGCTTCCCACAGGTCCAAGCAGCCCTAGGTAACATCTTAAACTATACCATAATGGCACTACTCTGTTCATTTGCTGCACTCCGTGCTTGTTCACTTTGGCTTCTCTCCATTGCCCTCTGCACTTCTCCTTCTCTGTGAATCCTCTTGCATCTCCCAGCAGTTGCTGGGTCCATTCCAATGCCATATGCCATTCAGGCTTCTTTCTCCAGAGTCCTTCAAATAACCTCCAAATTGCCATGAAACAGCACCATGTAGTCATAACAAGCAGAAACTAGAGGTTAAGATGCTACCAAGTGTTCCACACTGGGATTTTCTGGTAATCACACAAAGCCAGAGACTGCCACAGCTCAGACTTTTCAGCATTTGAATTCTGCCTGACTGACAGCACAAGTTTATATACAATACTTCAGCTAGATGAAGCATCTCACAGGATGGTCCAGCAACACACTTCTCCACATACCCAACCAGCTTGTTTTGCTGTGCTTATTATTCCCACCCACACCTGTAACCTGGTTATCCCTCTCCAGCACCTTATCATAGCTGATTTACTGATAAATTAAATTTACCTAAATTAATTTGAAGAGTAACACACACCTTCAGCTGTCTGCAGCAGATCACAACTTCTTGGCTTTCATTTTTAAATGATGCCATATAGAGTTGCACCTCTTTCTTTGAGCAGCAGCTCACTTGCCACTTGTTTAACAGTTGTTATTTTTCTTGCCCTGGAAAAAGTCATGTAAGATTCAGGCAAATGATTAAGTGGAAACAGGTTTTTTCCTTCTGTCTCCTGCAGCCTAGACTGTCACATTCTTTAATGACATCTTTATAAATGCTGTGTGCTTTGGTGCTGTATGCTGTACGATCAGATATTGAATGCAACACAAAAGCAAGATACCAAAGCACTTGTGATACCAATGTGCCCATAATGACCTGTTTTCTCTTTGTTTTCCTTTTTTGATGTGGGCATTTCGATAACTTAGAAATTAAAATTATATCCTGCTCTGAGTGATCATTCTTATCAGGCAGAATGAAAAGGGTACTTCTTTCCCTTTCTACTACTGCATGCTTTGCTGTCTCCTGAGCACATCTCATTTAATTTATCTGTTATAAATCCTGGTATGTGTATTCATTATGGACAATGGATTGTTTGTGCAAATGAGTTATGATTCCTGTGGAAAAACAAAACCAAAACAACACACCAATCAAACACATGGACACAGCTCACAGTTAAGTAATGCTGGATTCACTCCAGGGGCTTCTGCTCTGTATTGGGTGGGACAAGTTAACCAGTAGCTTGTCAGTGCTCTGTATTGCCCAGGACAAGAAGCTGTAAATACTTTCCTTGCCTTGTGAGTGGTTGCTGATTCCATTTGGGTCCTTAAATTTAATACACACTTCTCCCTCATGCTGAATTGAATGAATTGAAAAGCACTGTGTGCTTTAAAACTCCTAACAGAACAGTCATTCCAAGGATGCAAGAGAAGTTGGTACCAGAGAATAGATATATATTTTTTATCTTAGAAATTAAAGACCTATGAAAATAGCACTAGAGATATTCTTCTCTATCTACTCAAGAGTCAGACACAATTTCAGTTCTCATGTTAAAATTATCCCTTTCCTTACTACAAACCTCAAATTCCACAGAAACTAGAAGAGAATTGAATTTTAAGTGGTTATAGAAAGGAAAACAGTCCCATGCAAGCATGGTAGAGACTATAAATCAACTCTGAAAACCATGGAAGAGGATGTGTCATGATTCCACTCATGCCACTAAGGTGAAATCTGTCATCTAATAAGTGGGAATTGAGGTCTGACAGTGCTGAAAGTCTGATTTCCTCACCAAGTCCTCTATCCTCTAAATATATGTCCATTAGGAAAGAAGTGGACAATAACCATCTCTGCTGTTTTGCATTCTTGACTGGAAATAGCTCTGTGCTGAGCTCGGTAATCTTCCATATATGCTAAAAATGCAGCTGCCTTCATGAAGACATTCCACATAGGATTAAAACAGTGTCACAAAAATGGTAGGTGTCTGCATATGCTCAGATGATGAAGAGGTGATGAGTAGTTTACATGGCTTTGCTTTTTTGGAACATGGTGCTCAACCCCCAACTACATCATCCTCTAGTACCAATACATACATATGCATACCTATAGGATCTAAGATTTATTGCAGATATTTTTAGGCAAGAATTTGTATTAAATGTCACACTGGTATTTACTGTAAGAGTCATCTCTGGACTTAAAATTTTATGCTAGTGATTGAATAATCTGTTTTTCAGGATTGTGAGAAGAAGAAAGACCACAGTGAAATGTGACAGCTAACTCTTAAAAACAAAAATAATCCACATACTGCGCAAATCAGCTGACAAGATTCTCCCTTCATTATAGGGAATTGTAAAAGGACATTTCTCTCAAGTTTCATACCCTTTATGGAAAATTATGCAGAGATTAATACTGCCCACTGACATGATATCACATGACATTATACTTCATCCCAAATCTAAAAGTAGTTGCTCAAACAAGCCAATACTTAAAACCAGACTTTGTTATACACATAGAGGTAAGTTCTGTGAAAGAATAAAGTAAAGTTTTTATCTTCTTTAGGAACATTGTACCTAGGAAATACTACATAGAATTCCTCCTTATGCTATTTTGAACACGTTCTTACAGCCTTCTTTAGTGTCCCATGCCTTTTGACATGTGGAGCCAACCTACTAACAAAGCATCAAGACTGTAGTCATTCAGCTTTATCACAACAGGAAAGCTACAGTTCAACACCATTTTGGAAATGTTGATCAATAACATTAAAATAATCCTCTAAATCCCAGAGATGGTAAATAACTTCTGCAGTCTTCATAAACAATTGGTCCATTCTATTCTGCTCCCTGCTTTTCAGCACACGGGAGTTCACCATACTTGAATTGCAAATGAGCAGCATAAATGTTAAAAATGTTTCTGCCTGTTATTTTCATTGGCATCAGTCTCAGCAGTGTTTTGGAGATAGAAGAGATTGCACAAGCTGCAGCAGGGCTGCAAGGAAACACGCATTTCCCCAGTCTGATTGCCAGAATGGAGAATTAATTTTATCCAAGCCCTTGATTCTTCCCTGCAATCCTCATTGGCCTGAGTAGGGACCTGGTCCTTAACAGACCACTGAGCACCACTGCAAACATCCCCTTTATACCCCATGACGGTCAGCAGCATCCTGTGTGTTCCAGCAAGCTGGAAGAGACTTTTCTAAAGGCTTCACAGGATGCTTGTTGCAAGTGCTAACCAGGCAACACCATGGAAGAAAATGATGCAGGCAACATACATGACTGAGCCCCAGAGCGTGCAGAGACAGCACGCACAGGTGACCGCCTTCTGTATAACACAGCTTACAAACCAAACTGGAGCAGCCACGTAAGCAGTGCCTGTGAAATTAAGCAGAGGTCTGCTTAGAGACTTGAGCTACTGGTGCTACAGCAGGGGAGGAGACTAGGAAGTTAGCTTGTACTTTTAGAGAACTTTTGTGTGTTGTAGGCACATTTGGTTAATCAACATTTGTCTGTGTTCTGTAATCTAGAGCAATTCCTTCAGGCTGAGGAACCCACACCTGCATCTTCTGGCAGACTAAAGGCTCCCACAGACTGCCAGGAGGGCTGTTAGGTCCAACACACATAAAAATTGAAGCATTTATTCCTTCAGGAATGGTGCTGCCCATTGCAGTGCTAGGGATAGAAAACCATCTCAGAATTCAAAGTTTGTCTTGAAGACAAGATGAAACAACTCTCTAGGAAAACAGATTTGACAGTTACCACTCTGTCACATCAAGGCCTGCTGGTGTAGCCTAACAGCAGTGAGATGTAAAGAAATGTCCACAGCAGAGCCAGGGCCACACTTCTGACACAACCTCCCACTCAAAAAGCCTCAAGAACACAGATCTGATAATCAAAATTACTTGAAAGGTGATCTTATCCTTCATTCCATTAAAAGAATCATTTGTAACACCACTTCTGAGAGGAAAAGGTTAAATCTGAACAGCTTTTTATGCTGAATTTTTCCTTTTAAACACAATTAGTGTCCATAGGTACCTAAGACTAATTCACACAACAGCAATTTAATTTTTTTTTTTTTCTGCCTGAGGAAAATTTACACTAAAATGTGGAATAAGGCAATGTAAAAGGTAAAATAAACAAGCCATCCTAGGCAATGCCTGCCAAGAAAATAAGATCCAGCACTGGAATTCTTTGCACTGATGAACCACTCAGTCTCTGTTTTTCACATTTACAGCTTGTGCAGATTTTTTTTTTGTAAACTCAAATGTCCACTGGGACTGGGAACAGAAGAAAAGGTACGGCTAAACCCTCCTTCTGTCCAGCCCCATTCCTTGAGTAATTGGATGCAAAAGAAATAAGAAGAAATGAGTCTCTCTCTTCCAGCCGACAGAGTATTACAAAATAAATTGTGGTTAATCTATAGCAACAGAACTGTCCATTTCTTCCAGGCAGATGAAATATAAAATATGCAGAAATGCTCAGAGTACTTGCTAATTATTTAACAGAGGGATTTTCCACATAAAACACATTTAAAAATTGAAAAGCTTCGCTGGTCCTGACCAGAACATTTAAAGTAAGATTTTTATCGGTGATGTTTTAAAGCAGAGGACTGCAGTGACCCCATCTTGTAGCCTGAATTCAGCTGAATCCTACACCGTGTTATAGACCCTTCTGCAAAATGTGTTTTTAACAGGAAAAACGACAGCATTATGTATCACTAGTCTGGAGCAGGAATGATTTCTGAAGATTGGCCAGGAAGAAGCAGTGTCGAGACCAGGAAAGGATTTCCAGATGAGTTCTGCCTCATCTGAGCTTCAGCTACTCACATGCCTCCCAGTTTCTCCGTGTCTCTGTTTACCTAGCTCTAGCAGTGATCCTTGTACACCCTTCAAAACTCTGAAGCTGAGGTACTGCTACACACTGTAATGTCCAGTGAGTATCATTTACAGTAGCATTTTATTGCTCATCATTCAGCATCCCTTTCCTGAAGCATGCTACAATTTTGAGGTTGGTTTGGTTTTTTCTCCTTTTTCAGTGAAGCTGCACCCAGCTGTCCCTACCTTTCTCTTTAGAGCTGATGTCATCACTTCATCACCATCCATCCATCTTCCACTGCAGTGTGTGCTGGTTTCCCAGGGCTGCAAATTTCACCTGCCATTAATTTTGTTAATTCACCATGCTTGTTTAGGAAGAAAAAAAAAAAAAAAACAAACCAAAAAAAACCATGAGGAAATGTTGACATAACTACTGGCCTATTTTCTCCAGACCTTTCTTAAGCAGATGTGTGGAACTAAGTGAGGAAGAGTCAGGGACTGCAGTCTCTCAGGGTCATAAAAAGAGAACTAGACTGTCCTAAGATAAGGAAAGCAGAGCACTCAAAGAGATGCATGGGGAGGGTATCAAGTTTCATCCCTAAAGATATTTGCATAATTTGGGTATTTACCAGGAAAGAGATGGGGAGATTGAATCCTGCCTTATGGTAGTAAAATCATGGGATAGATGAGATGAACTCTTCACATTCCTTTCCATCCCTGTAAGTTTATGCCATAGCTGTGAAGTCCAGAAATATCCATTTGTCTTTGACTTACAAATATTAACCTCTTCTGTTTCATCCCTCCTGCCAACAGATTTAAGGTTTAAACTGCTCCAGGTGAGGGCTTTGTCCAGAAGTTCTTGTCCCCAAAATAACCAAGTTTCTTTTACAAAATTAACCACATTCCATCTTGCTGAGTGGGGTGAATGCTTCCCCATTCCCTCCCATTTTCTCCTTTTACCTCAAATACAACAGCCCACGTTTGAGAAAAATTTCTTCTCAAATCAGATCTCATCACTAGTTCTAAGCATTTGAACAAGATGCATGTGTCAAGAGCAGGGCCACCATGAACACCTCTGCCCAGCTTTTCATCTCTTGCTAATGCTAGTTTGATATTTTAGAGGAAGGTAACACTTCCCCAAGACACCCTGGAAGTAACAGAGCTGGGAACCAGGGGGGAAAAAGTACAGTCAAAACAGCAAAAAATGTTATTTCTGAGCCTTGTTGGCAACTCACAGAAAATCTAGAGTATGGTGGCATTGATGGACAAATACAATGCAACAACACACTGAGTGCAGTGAGTTAATCTTTATTCCAAGCAGCCTCCCAAACAGGGAAAACAAGGAAATGCCAATGGCACTGAAAAGGCACATAGAGTCAGTTCCTGAAAGAGGCTCTTGCATTCTTCCATCTGACTCTCAGTGGAAGAATGTCCTTAAAAGATTATCAGATTCATCTTGAGGACCCCAAGTTATGACATGCCATCCCCAACCTCATAGAAGCCACCTCCATGATCAGCCACCTTCTGCTGTCCCCTACCTCTGTTGCCATACCCTGCCACAGCAAAGAAACAAACATGCTTTCTGTGACAGCCTCCTTCCTCCTGGCTTTTGGTCCTAAAATCTTCTTTGGCATCAACAACGTTCAGCTCAGTGACCTCCTCTGCGTTTATCCTAACCATACCACAGAATTGCTTTTAGGGAACCACTTTCACATGTCACCTCACTCTAAGTCCTTCTGCAGCCACACAGCTTAACACACATTTTTGGGCAACCAAAATGCCTGTAGTTATATGGGCCAAAAAACGATGGTCACAGCACGCATGCATCTGCAAAGTGAGAAAATCTTGCAGCTGTGTGTTGCCATCATGGGCGACACACCTTTGTGTAAAGTAAGATGCCTGCATTTTGGTGACATCATGGGTAAGTTTCCATTGCGATTCCAGGAGCAGTGATTCCACCACGTCCCTTGGCAGTCCATTCCAATGTCTAATCATCATTTCTGTGAAGAAATTCATCGTGTTGTCTGAACCTCCCCTGGCACAGCTTGAGGCTGTGCCCTCTTATCTTGCAACTGGTTGCCTGGGAGAAGAGACCGACCCCACCTGCCTACACCCTCCTTTCAGGTGGTTGTAGAGAGCAGTAAAGCCTCTCCGAGCTCCTTTTCTCCAGGCTAAACACCCCTAGCTCCCTCAGCCGCTCCTCACAGGACTTGTGCTCCAGACCCTTCACCAGCTTCACTGCCCTTCTCCGGACTCATCCCAGCCCCTCAATGTCCTTCCTGAGCTGAGTGGCTCAGTGTCACAGAGAGAGGCACGGGGTGCAAATGAAGTACAGTGAGGGTACCCCCCCGCACAGCTGGCAGAAGTGCTTGCAGCGCGGACACTCGCCCTCCTGCTTTCTCCGCGACCGAGGGCTTAGCGCGACACTCGCGCACCCAAAGAGCGCACCCAGCACCCCGGGATTAACACCCCGGGATTAACCCACACCCTCCAGGAG
>VZRH01001496.1:646057-770736 GCA_013397555.1 Urocynchramus pylzowi | reverse complement strand
TATATATATATATAAAACCAGTATCAAACTGTATCAAAGAAGTATTTTGAAGAAAACCAGCATGACACAGGGGGAAGAAGCAGGCAGTTTTGCAAAGGGAGGTGATGCCTCACAAGTCCCTCTATGGGGAGGGGAGATCTGGTCAACGCACTTAAAAGGAATTAAAGAAAGACATTTGACATCTTTTACCAGAGGCTCTCAAAAACCTTAAGCTGCACAGGCAAAGAGGCAGCTTCTCACGTGGACAAACATCACACAAAAGAGGAAACAGAGGTTGGAAACAAATGGTCACTTTCTGTGGGGATGGGAGTCCAGTAGCAGAGCCCCATCTGACCAGCATGCTCAGAAATGTTCTGTGAAGGGGCAACAATAAAAGTGCAGAGATTACTGTGAGCATGAGGAGAGGATGAGGGACGAGGCCATGAAACAGAGTGACTGAGCAAGAAAATAACAGATGAGTCTTGCTGTGGATAAATGCCCTGTGATGCACAGAGGGGTCTTGGCTGGCTCCTACCCCTCCAGAGCAGCCTCGTGGGGCTCCAATAAATGCTGCCACAAAAACATCAATGCACAGCTTGGCAGTAGTTCAAAAAACATGCAAAACATTAGGAACTGCAAAGAAAGGGACAGGGAACAAAATCTAAAAAAAAAAAAAATCACATTATTATGGTGCTGCGTGAAACTCTTTTACCACTTTCTAAATGTTGCACATGTTTCTTTGGTCTGTCTGCCTTTAGCACAAAGGCATGGCAACGTGTGTGTTTAAAAAACATTGCAAAATCAAAGCTAGAAAGCCAATATCAGACAAACAAACAAAACCCACTGCACTAAAGGAAAACAACTGTTTGCCTCACGAGCTTGTCCCCCACCTTCACAAAATCCAAAAGGAGAGAAATTCAACAGAAGAGGAGATCACTATGGCGCTACTGGTAACAGGATATGGGTTAATGAAGGTGAGTATGTAGAATAGTCTGATCATGGTTTGACCCTCATTTGCACCTCTCTTCCCCTCTTTTATCCTCATTGATCAAATCTACTAGTAACGGTAAAGCAGTTGTTCAATGTCATGCTAAAAATCATTGATAAGAGAGACCATTGGATCTGTTAACCTGTAGATGGACAGGAAGGGCATCATTTTTTGGGGGACTTCTGTTCTCAGACTTTAACAGCCTTCCCTGTCACAGCTACTCAGGGACACATGGAAAACTGTAGATGAAGAGAAACAGGGTTGGATGCACTTGGCAGTTCCTCCACAAGGTGTGGAGGGTGATTGCAGGAACTGGTGTTAAGCCAAGGGTTTTGCCATATGCGTGATGAATAGTAACATTTTTCATTGCTGTAAGGCAGCAGCAAATATTTTTAAGTGTGGTGATCAATTTTGTTCTCTAGCATGTAATTGAACATCAGTAAATACGTTATTAAGATGCTTGACAGTGCTCTTTTGCAATCAAGGCCAAGATGTAGCCAGATACTCATCTTAATATTTTAAGACGGATTTCTAATGAATTTTTACAGTGCCTAGAGGAAAGGTCCCTGGTCTGAAGTGGGACACCTGGATGCTAAAAGCAAATTATAATTAACAATATATTGTGTTTGTGATGTCAGAGTGTCATCTAAAGACAGTAGTAAAACCTTGTATAGGCTACTGCTGGAATCCTATTAATAAAATTGCTTGCTTTAAATCACTCCCAGGGCATGAGATATGATGTTCCTTTGTTGACAATACTTTCTCCTGAATATTTATATTTATGGTTATCAAGGAACCACCCAATACTGAGAGAAGCAGTATTTTGAAATAACTCCATTGTATTGCAATATTTTTGCTATCATTCTGTCCTATGAAGATACAGATAAAATTCCATTCTGCTTATCAGAAATATGGAAGAAGGTTGAGGCTCTATACCCACTGCAAAGTGCAATTAGGGATGTAAGCTATATCTCCTTAAGAGAGGTATGTACTGTCTTCTTGATTACTCAGTCCACGATGAGTAATCAGTCCTCACTTCTACAATGGCAACTTTTTGATCTTCTGTTTTCTGCTGTGCTGAAGGAACTTTTTAACTCAAATTTTTTGGAATAAAATTTGCAAATTTTACTCGAAAAGTCTGCTAAATTCTACCATATACAAAAGCCAATCACTGCAGTGAGTGCTACAGAAATGAATTCTAGTTCTGATTTAAATTCACATTTCTAGTCAACATAATATAACTGCAAAAGGATTTTGCTTTACTTTCACCCCTAGGTTTTCTTATTATTTTTGAACCATTGAGAGAAGAAGGATGGAATCCTAGACCCGTTGCAGTGCTGGAAAATGTGCAGAGAGCTACACTGAAATGAGAGCTCAAGGTGTCCAGAGCTCAAACAAAAGCAATTTAGTTGGTTTTAAGCAGTCTTCTCAACATTTTAGTTCCAAAACTTACAGAACCAATCTAAAAAAAAATATCCATTTATCACCTGGTGCAGTAGCTACAAATGGTTTAAGTAATAGTAATAATAAAGACTGAACCATGAATTTTAGTGGCCTGCCTTTTTTTTTTTTTTCAATTATATACTTTTTACCATTGTTAGTTGAGTCCTACATGTGTAAAGCATATGCATGTTTTAGTTTGTGGTGCACTGTGATACCACTTCTGGACAAACAAATAGGTGCAACAGTTTTGCAGCAATTATCTAGTATTTCATAATCTCCAAACTGCTCCTAGATGGCAGACCTGAATTAGAAAACATAAAAATTGCTTTCCTTAAGGTATTTATCAAAAAGCCTTAAGTGACATATTTTGGAGTAATTTGTAGCAAATCATTATTACAAGATATAAAGTAAATTTTCCATTAATTAACTAATTAGTCTTTGGACATTTCATCCTTGACCTATAGATTATTTTAACTTTTTTTAGGAGACAGCACAATGGGAAAACTATATTATTGTAATAACATGTCAAAAACCAAAAGGCAATAACACGGCAAAAACCCACCAGAGCTGTAATCAAGATGGTAACAGGACGAGTCTATCTCAGCTGGGAACAGCCAGAAGAGCACATCTTCTGTGCCATAAATGCAGGCAGAGTTGAAATGCATGAAAGCAGTTGTTGAACTAAAGCACTTGGACCTCCTAAAAGAATGGGATTCCTGTTGTGATCACGTATCGTAGAATCGTGGAATGGGCCAGGTTGAAGAGGACCTTAAAGAGTATTTCGTTCCAGCCTCCCTAGCTTCTGAGCTACACCACCATCCTTCTCAGAGGGCTCTCTCAGAAGTTGCCCACTGTCTCCAAGCAAGCCAGCAGCAGAGCAGGACTCGTGTCCCCTCAGCCCTGTCCTACCAGCTGGGAGCAGAATGGGTGTCTGGCCCTTTTGCCCAGGTGAGCACAATACAACTTAACTAGGCTGCAAGAAAAACACATGTGATGTCCCTGTTCTGTCAGCCTAATGAAACTCCCACTTCCACCTGCAAAATCTGGAGGACTTGAATCTGGAGGATTTGAACCTTTTTAACCCTGGGGCATGGCCATAGAGATAAAAGCACAGAGTGGCAGAGTATAGTAATCTTCAGGATGTGTGGCATCATTATATTCAGACGCTGTGTAAGCCTGATACAATAGCTCCTACCACATCTTATTTGAAATTGAACTATACCGTATTCAGGGCAGAGAAACATTTTCAAAATTGCCTGGATATCATAGAATTTTTTCAGAGGTATAATTTTCAGCTTTTCCATTGATCTTTTTTTTTCTTTTTCAAGTCACTAGTTCACTTTCCCCTCATCTATTTAACTTTATCATAAGGATAGCTGTATTTGCCTGCTCGCGTGAAATGCTGGAGGGTCCTACATATTTTGTAGTTTGAGATTTTGGTTTATTGTGCCAAAAAATCTGGATATGGGGATGAATACAGATGTATCTTGTTCACCATGTTTGTCTTCTGCTTAGGGATACAAGGAAGCTTTCACTGTTTGCAGAACATACTGTATTAATTTCATAGATTTGGTTTTGCATGTGATACAAGTATTTATTTTGCTGGATTCTCAAAACTTCTGGAGAAAAGAAAAGGATTGTTGCCACATAAATGTCTTTCCAGAAAACAGCAAACAAACCGACCAGCCAAGATCTCCATCGTGGCGCCGCTCAGCTGACCTCAGCCACTTTGCACGAGGACGGAGCACTGCCTGTATCTGCTGTAGTTGTATCACTGCAGATGAAGAGCAAAGGCAAGGTTTCCTCCTACCAGGGTTTTGTCAGAAAGGGAAATCTGCTTTCTGTATTATACACATTAGCAGTGCCTGAGGGGTAGGGCAAGTTTTACTTCTTGGTGACATGTATGAAACAGCCTTTCAGTGTGAGAAAATCAGGTAAGTTTTGAAGAAAGAAGACTAAGAGTAAAGCAGGGAGTATTAACTACAAATGAAGGGGACAGTCCTTAAGAGGATAATTTTCTACTTTTAAATCTGCTGCCCGTATTAAAATTTCTCCCAGCAGCATGTGCATGACTGATACTTATTCAGCTGATAGCGCAAAGCAGCAGTGACCCTGGCACCAATGCCGAGGCAATATTTACAAAAGGATGAACTATTTTCGAACAATGTCTTCAATGTACTAAGCACAAACAAGCTTTTCTTCAGCATCAGGCATGCATGTTGACTCGTTCCAACGATTTTGTTCATGTACAAATGTATTCATTGTGGACAATGCAAGGAAAATGTCATTCTCTATTTATATCCCAGTTTCCCTTTGTCCTCTTTACAGTATCTTGGGGCAGTGATGCAGAGCAGAATCTTGTTCTAAACTCCTGCTATTTTCCTCCCCATCTTCTTCTGAAGCGCGCACAGTAGCAGAGCCGCAGCGAGTTAAAAGGCTCCCTACAGCAGATTTTTTTTTCTTTTGAGACACAAAGATTGGTCTCTCTCCCTCCACTTTCCAGCAGAGAAGATCTAAGTCTTGCCTCTTGCTCCATCACTCGGAGCACATAATGGTCTTGGCAGCAGAGGATGTGGTGGTAGCAGTATTTTGAGCCATGTAAGTGGATGCACCTGGCACAGCACTGTGAATAAGCAATGTTAAGGCAATTCTCTCCCAGCAATATATGAAACCATCCACTTCATGAACAGCCTCTCTGTGATAAAGGCTGCCTTTCTGTTGACTTGGATAAGTTCCCCAGTATGGTCAGAACAGAATAATGGAGGACTTTGAAAGAAAGGCCCTTGTACAGAAAATAATTAATCTTGCAGCAGAGGGGCAGGGAGAAAGATTTAGTGACACTTGAAAACAAAAAACAAATCCCCAAGTGCTAGGACTAAACTAAAAGCACGAGTGCAGGCTCACACTGTGTTTTCATTGTAGAACAAATCATCTGTCCTGAAAGCATCATTCTTGGGCAGGTTGGCCACCATTTCAGGTAGGAATTAGGAATATTACTTTAAAGGACATTCCAGGGAAGTTCTATTTTGCCTTTCAAGCATCATCTGATTTTTTATAAGGTGGAAGTGTTCCCTTCTCTCAACTGTGGCATTCCACTCTGATAAGCTTCACTTTATTGGTAAAATTATATGCATTGTCTTAGTGCTATAATCATATGTTTACAAAAAATCAAGCGATAAAACTCCTTACTTCTACAATGAAAACATTTTAAATTGAAAGCTCAACATTAAATACAGTTTGCCTTTAATAGATTTCTGCACTCTTTCCAGCTATGTGTATACAAAGAAAATAGTCACGCATGCCTCAGATGCAATAGTGAAAGAATATAACACATTCCACATGTTCTAAGAAATTTAAAAACTCACAATTCTGAAGTAAGAATATGTGGCTGTTTTCTACTGGGAGACTCCTGAGGCCTGTGCACTCACTTGAATGGATCTCCCAGTAAAGAACATCCAATTCAAGCAGCAAAACATTTACTGATGATTATGGATTTTGCAAGAAAGTAACTCTTTTCTTTCCCCACATAAAATATCTCAATCAGGTGGAAACAATTTTGTTCTCTGAAAGAAGAGTTTGAGACTTAATGAATATTACCAAATGAAAAAAATTTAACCACATAACACATTTTAGATAAAGGGTATATAGAACTCCAAATAAATGAACTCTTCTTGTAATTCATACTTCTAATAATGCATGATTTCATATGCTTTAGCACATAAAAGATTAGATAGCTTGAAAATTAGAGCAGTCAAACTTTTAGCACAGTGTGAGATGAAGATAAGGAGTGTTCAGTCACCGAAAATGTCTTTCCTTCATCACCGTCTAACTCATCCTTAAGGAATTTTTAAAATTACAATTGAGCAATTCTTAACTACTGTACAAAAATAACTTCTATTAGCTGGAAAACATTTTAAGATCTTTCAACTTTAGGGTATAGAGATAAACTGCCATGTGAAGGCTTGCCTTATCACTCCCATAAATTGAAGTTTGACAAAGGTTGGTAATTCTGACATTTTGAGAGATGATTAAACCCCCTAAATGGTTGAAAGCTAAGCATAACCTTCAAGATTAAATGAAGATTAAATTATCATCTATTATGGATGTATGCAATACATATGATTTCAACAGTTAGCTGGCAGCAATCATTCATTCTCATTTTTCATTAAATTTGTAGAAAGTAGCATCCCCCAGAGTTAATACTGGCATCTGCAACTAAGGATAGTATTTAAATACAAATAATTTGGTTGTAATCTAGTTTATTGCGTTTTTTTTTTCCAAAAAATTTCTATCGCTGCGGCATTACCATATTGAAATTGCTCAGACAAATAACTGATCAGTCCCTGTTCAAATAATGAAAAACATGTGGAAGTGATTTAATATGATGTGAGTCTTTAGTGAGCAGCAGGAAAAATATGCTCTCTTCAGTAATGTTTTAAAAACTGTTTTCTCAGTATGCAATATGTGTCAATACAAAAGACCTTTTCTGCCAAAACATAATTTTATCTAAGGGCAAGCCTTGGAAAATGCTACTTATCGGGTTCTTTTAATCAGATAATGTATAATGAATAACTGCAGCTAACAATATTTTATGCTTTTGTTGGTACTGAAGCAACTGGTATTACTGCTTTTTGTAATTTCACATTTCTTAGCAACAAAAAAGTTTAACTTCTGTTGTTGGAAGCTATGCTAGGATTATTTTCACAGTCTGCTCAATTTGCCTGCTCTTACATCTGACAATCCACCATAAGCAATTGAGAAATATTTTCTGCACAAGCTACGTTAAGCCTCATAACAATTATTGCTATCTTGGCTGATCCACTCAAAACCGTTTCTCCACTTAATCCAAAAACCTAAAGCTCTTTCTTTTCAGGCAGCATATCCTGCCTCATGGAAGGCATCTTACCACTATAGTCATGGTCAGAATTTGGGTGCAGATGCAATAGATGCAATGGGAGTTATTAAAGTTATATAGGCTCAATGTTAGATAATAAATTCCCTGATTATGCTCCTTCAGTGCTGGGTCCCACTCCTGGACACTGTACTTGACCTACAGATAGTACTGAGCCTACAATAAAAGCATGTGGTCACCATTTTTACAGACAAAGACATTTGCATATGAGATGACTGTAGTAGCAGTGCTGGTGTCACCACATCTAGTCTGGACACATACTGAAAATGGATCTTTTTACATTCAGAGATAGTTCAGTTTAGCAAAGAAATTTAGGATTCATTGGGTTTAAAGGTGTAATATGAACATAAAGCCTGAATTGAAACGAGGGTTTGGGAAATAAGAGAGACTTCAGCAGAGACATGTGAGGTTCAGCATCTGAGAAATCCTTTTGAGAGGGTGAGTACTTAGCACTTCTCATAGTAGTTGAGAGATCTTTGTTTTGCTCTGAACAGATTCAGTAATTTTCAGGCTGTGGTGTCACTTCAGTGTCTGAGCCAGTGCCTTGAACCTGGAGCCATCCCTGTTATTTCTATTTGGAGCAGGGTGCATCTCCAGGTTAACACAAACACCCAGCACCTGGGAGACTCATTTGACACATCCACCCTTGCACTGCCTGTGGGCTGCAGGGACCTTTCCAGCGCTGTGAGGGCAGAGGAGCCCTCCTGACTCAGGTGGAAGCAGGCAGCCAGCACGGCAAACCCAGCCCTGCATTCAGCCACCATATGCCCATGCTGTGCCTGCCCAGTGCAGTTAAATAAATGGATGTTCTTTATTTCCTGGTCTTCACTGAATTGGACACATATCCTACAGTTGGCTGTGGTTTGTATTTCCTTCAGCACCTGTAGTCTGTGGTATGCACTTGGGCACTGTGATGTGTAAGTGTTCTATAACAACTGGACTTTGTGGGAAGCTCGAGCTCTTGGACAGGTGACATTTCTGATGCTGTGAAACAGATGCAAACTTCCGTAATACAAACGAAGTGGTTGTTTTTACTGCAGCCATGAAGTACAAACATTTTTTATTTATTTCGTAATCCAGCTTGTATTTTATACTTCAAAGTCAGATAACCACAATAATTTTGCCAGACAGAAACCTTTCTGAGCTGGCTGGCTCTACAGATGAATGCCACACAGTTGAATTCTCCATTCATAAACCAAAGGTTTTCTTCTGCAACTGCAAGCACCAGAAGTGTTTGGGACCTGTGGGAGAGGCTACATGACCCCAAGTAGGGTCCATAGCTCAGAAGCCAAGGAGCTGGGAAACTCCTGGGGAGCTCCTGACCAGGCTGGCTCTGCGTGGGAGTTGTCTGCACACCTCAGTCCCACCACTCAACAAGCACCACATCTGCTTGGGTTTTTGTCACCCTGACACACATTCACAGTCCTGGGCCAAACGTTTCTTAGACATAGAGGGATTGAGAGATGGGGCCAGACAGACCTGAGTCCTTCAACCATTTGGGAGCATGTTCATAGCTCTGAACAGAAATATTGTACCCTACTTCTAATCTGGCAGAAGTTGAACAGCATTACTGACTTTCTGCTCGAGTCCTCAGGTCAGCATTCCCACTCTCTCCAGGCAAAATGTTTTAAGTGATGGATGAATTTAAAGTTTTGTTTACACCGGAGAAGCTAATAAAAAGGAGTGGAGTTTAGTTTTCATTTCAGTTTTAAGTGAAATTTCAAAGACTGTATAACATTTAAGCAGTAATAAACAAATGGCTAGAAGGGAGAATAAAATGCTGGTACAAACTTTGGAAGCTGGTAGTTTTCAGAAATTTGGCAACTGTCTCCAATATTACCATATAGTATGGGTCAAATGTCTTCATGCTGATTTTTTTTCCCTGTAGCAAGATGATTTGTTCATTAAATTGCTATTTGTTTCAATGTATTCCTGGGAAATAAAGTTTCTAGTCTGTAACAGTGACAGGTCACTGAAAGGTAGCTTTCATGTACTCAAGCACTTCACACGTTCTAGGTCAGGCACCCTTGATGTGTGTCCTTGTACAAAAGCTCCTGTAGGATGTTTTACTTCACTCCTTAGACAGAGGCATTAAATTTGACAGCAAAATTGCTTCCACCCTCTTTATATCAGTAACTACATAAAGGTAAGTTAGAGCACATGGTTTTAATTTAGCCTTTAGTGGTTTTATTTGGCAGGGGAAAAAACTGTTGAGCACTAACCTTGAATTAGAAGCTGACCTCCGAATTAGTCAGCCTTTTTCTTGTAAATGCATTTTGTAGAGTATAAACATGAACCATCTATTTACATAACGTTAGTGACAGCCAAATGATTTCTTAGGAGCATTAATGCTGGAAATCCCAAACACTCCTTCCTTGCTGGAGAATGGTTTATAACTCCTGAGAATAATCTCTCCAGCAAGTAACTGCAAACAGAAAAGGCTGATCTTTTTCCAGCCGAATTTAGGATTTCTCTAGTATTTCACTAAGAAACCCCAGATAATAATTATAAGCTTCTGTTAAATGAAATGCAGGTCACCTCCCAGGGTGCATGTGGAAAGCTCTGACAGTGCTGGTGGTGATGCAGCCTGCTCCTGTACTACAGTGGCTTTATAGGAGATGCTGAAAAAGCAAAGAACAGCCTGAATCCAGCTTGGCACTGGGGAGCCCTGTGCAGAGTACCAGTGATGGCCCTGAGGGATGTCCGAGGACAGGAGCCCTGTGGTATGCCTGAGTTTCTCCACCTGTCCTGTTCCTGCTTTGCTGGGAGCCTAGGACACTGAGGAGCAAGGAATTTCAGGCCAACTGAAGCTGAGTTCCTACTTCAACCCAGCAGCACATCTTCAGTCCCCCTCTGCTTCCCCAGCTGGAGCAGGACAAGAAGGCAGCCTGGCAAACTGAGGGGTCCTGCACAGATGCTGCTGCCTCTGACATGTATGCAAGCGCTGCATCCTAACTGAGCTCACAGCAATGTCTTAAAGTTTTTAGGTTTTTTCTCACATCCAGGTAAAATGAAAGCCATGAAATGCCACCAGGCTTTGAAGTTCCCGTGTTTCTTTGAGTGTGAGCTTTACTGGTTTTAAGAATAAAATTTTACAAAATGGATATATTAACAGTGATGAAAAACAAATCTGAAAAAGGTCCGAATAATTTGTGTGAAATATTCTTCAGGCCAAGGGGGCACTTAACAGGCTTTCAGAAGCAGAAAAGTTACTTGGTTCATTTTAGTTTATTTTTGCCCACTTTAAAGAGAAAGTATTTTGTGGATGTCATAGTTTTCCTCTTTATTGTTGAATAAACAGCAGAATGTCCTTTTTTTAAAAACTGTATTTTCAGCAGGTATTTTTATTACTATTATTATCATTATTATCATTGTTATTATTATTACAATAAGAGTGCATACCATAGCATAGCACTTCTAGCTTGCTCCACATTTGTTGGCATGCCCTGCCATAATATGCCATAATAAGTCTCTAAATTAAGATGGTATTTTTCATGCTTTCAGCAACAGCAGCAAGGTACTCTGCTCTTTGCTGTGTGTTGTTATTATTAGCTCTCTCTTGATCGAATTCCAGCCTCGGGCACTGGTTGTGTGATGGGGCCGAGCTCTGATGGCAGGTTTCAGCCCGTGTTTTGTCTGGCTGTGTTTGCCCTACCTAATTCATGATAGGGAACACAAAGACTGGGCTGAACAGAAGGGAAGTGCACAGCCATTTTAGGTATCCTCAAATTACTGCTTACGACTTGTCTCCAAACTAGAGTAAAGTAGGTTCTGTTTAACATAAGAGGTGGGAAGGGTTTCACTCCAGGCAGAGGTTTATCAGTCCTAACATCCTCTCTAGTGAGTGGGAATAAGAAAGGAAGCCTCTGAAGGCTTCTCAGATAACCAGCAGCAGATCACTTTCCCCTGCCCAGCACTGTTTTGTTCACTGGCATCCTCCATGGGCGTGCCACCAGGCCATTTGTGCTTGGCATTTGGGGGCCAGGTTGCAAGGGGCACAGACAGTGTTTCTTTGTTTGTCAGTGTTGTGAAACACTCAGTTCAGTGACCCTGCTGCCCTCTTGTGCAGCATAGAGCCTTTCCCAAAGATTTGGCACAAATACTGTCACTAACTGCCAGTGAAATAAGGCAAACACCTTCCTCTCCCACTGAGAGCAGGAACATTGACTTCTGCAGGTGTAGCTTGTCCTTTCTCAGCCCTCCTTCCTCTTTCTGCTGGCCTGCAGTGTGCAGCAGAAAGAGTGTCCTTGAATAGGCCAACTCTCTCCAGGACTGAGGGGTGACATGCATTCATTATGCTCATTCAGTAGAACCACAGATCCACAGAATGGTTGGGGTTGGAAGGGACCTTAAAGATCATTTAAAGATCATTTAGTTCCAACCCCCCTGCTGTGGGCAGGGGCACCTTCCACTAGACCAAATTGCTTCCAGCTCCCTCCAACCTGGCCTTGAACACTTTGAGGAATGGGGCATCCACAGCTTCTCTGGGCAACCTGTTCCAGTGTCTCACCACCCTCACAATAAAGAATTTCCTCCTAAGACCTAACCTAAATTTATTCCTTTCAGTTAAAAGCCAATTCCCCTTATCCTGTCACTACATTCTCTAGTAAATAATGTCTCTCCATCTTTCCTGTAGGCTCCTTTTAGGTGATGGAAGGTCACAATTGGGTCATTCCAAAGCTTTCTCTTTTCCAGGCTGAAAAATCCCAATTCTTCTAGCCTTTCCTCACAGGAGAGGTGCTCCATCCCTCTAATCATCTTGGTGGTCCTCCTCTGGATACTTTCCAACAGGTTGATATCCTTCCAGATGATACTCATTTTGCTCATTTTACTTGCTGTGTTGAGACATGAAAGCAGTGTCCCTTCAAAAGTGGAGAAAGCAATTTTTCTATCACATTTTAGGATGACTTTAGGGAATATAGCACTGTGTGGCTGAGGTATGTGTCCTGCTGAGGAAGGGGGATATTTCTCATCTTCAATAAAGCCTGTAGAAGTTTCCTGCCTCCCTTCTGAACTGCCTGGTCCTGAGCTTGGACACACCTGGGAAATGAAATTTTGCTGCCTTTTTCTCTTTAGCAGGTCAGCCTTGAGCTATACAGGGAGTGTCACATGCTCCTCTGCTGCTGAAAGAGCTCCTTGTCCAAACTAAAAAGGATTGTATGAAAATTTTAGTGTGATTAAAACACATTGCTCATGGGAAAAGCCTTTGCCTGGCCAATCAAGGACATTCCTGCTCCAGAATAAGTTAGAGATCACAGCAAAAAAACCCCCAAACTTTTCTAGGTAGTTACTGATATAAATAAAGAGCAGGAAAAATTCTTGTCCTTCTCCTGGCTTGCTTTGTGTCCAAAATTGAAGTGTTCTTCTTGCTCTGCTTTCCAGTAAAATCTCTAGTGCTAGCTATTTTCCTATGTAGGAGGGAAAAAAGAAGTGTTAGCAAGAATCTCTCAATCTGTCTCATCATTAATGAGCATTTTTGGTAGTGGATCAGCTCCTCTAAGCTAAGGAGGTGAGGTATCTTTATTGTGGCCCACATGTCGAGCAGGAGCATGGCACAGTGGGGCTCAGGTGAGCTGGAGTGTCTGCTGCTGTGTTTCTCTCTGTGGCTTTGGAGGGCAGCAGTTCCTCCCAAGCATCCCAGAGCCAGGCCACAGCTGCCACCAGGCTGTCCTTTGCTTTTCTTTTGCTCCTTCAGGTTACAAAGCTTTGAATTTTCTTCCAGCTCTGTGGTGGGCGACATGGATGGCAACTTATTTATGCTGCTGTTTTCTCTAGAAACCTCCAATTGGGCTCCTCCTGGCATAGTTTAACACGCCTACTGCCTGCCAAATATTTTTTTAATCCTAAAAGCCTTTCTGTTGCTAGGTTGAAATTTTTTCTGCCTTTCAGATATAAAGTGACTAATGGGATACATTTCATAATACATCAGCAAGCATAATACTTGTTATTATCATATTTTAGTGCCCTTTAAAAATTACTGTACTGGGAGGATGGGGTAGTATGTAAATTGCACATTATAAAGACAGTAGGGCAAATTCTTTGTTCTTTGATAATCACATTTTATAATTAGGGATTAGGGAGATGAATTTAAAAAGTATTGATGTGAGGTTTTTTAACCAATGGTTTTCAGGAGATGAACAAATGTCCAACAGTAAACATTAGGTGTTAGGATTTGTGTTTAGGAATTTTGATGCTCTAAACCTCATCCTGGTCTGATACAAATTTCTCTTAGGTTTCCATGTTCACAGGATGGGAACACAACTTCTCCTATCCTGTCTGGATAGCTGCTATTTTTTCTTCTCCTGCTGCTTCCTCCTCTGGTTCTGTATTTGTAAACAAGACAGAACCTCAATCCATAGGAGAGCAATTGAATGGGGAAGTCATGTGGACCAAAAGGAGTAGCAGACACTGACACTGGATGGCATCTTGGGATAGTGTTGAATGTACATTCAAAGGAAAAGTGATGAGGCCATTTAATCAATAAATGTTATTGCAATTTTTATCCTTTCATCTTCTGATAACAACTCTTTGTGCCTGAGACACAGAAACAGTCACTCTAGGTCACTCTCAGTCACAGGTGGGATAGTTCTAGCTCCTGAAAACCCACAGGAGCCATGCCAAAAGAAACAGGCTTGGAAGAGTGATCTATGGCTTAACAAAACAAACAATTTCCACTTATGCAGGTTCATGGATTCTGGAATGAATAAGACTTGCATCCTGCTTGACTCCTCTGGGGACTGTATATGTGGAATGGTGCATTCCCTAAGTGTGGGCAAAAGGGAGACCCCAGCTCTGTACTGGGGAGCCCACCTCAACCTGCTCTGCCACGCTTCTCCTCTTTTTGTATTCTTGAATGTTCCATCAATTGATAATATCAAGTGAGAAACTGATATTACAGAGATTTCTCCATGCAAGTACATTTAAAACACCAGGCAGTTTCAGTTAGCTGCAGTGCAATGGTTTTGGGCAATAAAGACATAAGGTTTTTGTTTGTAGATTGAAGCTGTTAGAGAATAAAGCTTGGTTATAATATGATCCAAGACCTCTTGCTGGTTCTGTTATGCCTTCTTACACAGTAAGTGAGTTAGCAAAATCCTTGTCAGGATTCCTCTTGAGCATTTGTTCTCTCTTCTTAAAGTGATACCAAGAGGTCTCCTTGTAATTTTTAATTATTTTCTAGCCCTCCAGTTGAAGGTAACAGATTTATTTATTGTAACTGATAATAATGAAAAGATAAATGAACTCTGAGCCTAGTTTTGATTTTTTTTAAAATTGTGTTCAAATCTGGAAGAAGTCTAAATTCACATAAGTCTAGAAAAAATAGAAATTTTGATGTTAAAATATTTTATTTTAGCAACATAGAATAATTTGGGTTGGAAGGGACCTCTGGAGCCCTCCTGTGGTACAACCCCCTGCTCGTAATTGGACCAGCTTTTACACTGGTTCAGGCTCCACAGTGCCTTGTTCAACTGAGTTTTAATATAAGTGAGTTGGGGTTTTTTATGCTTTCTTTATTTGAATAATTTGCAAAATAAAAATTCAGTCTTAATGTCTAAAACAAGTGTTGCCTGACAGTGTAGAAATTTTGCTTTCAATGGCAAAATTTTGCTTGCCTTT
The DNA here is from genome assembly GCA_013397555.1 of Urocynchramus pylzowi. NCBI lineage: Eukaryota > Metazoa > Chordata > Aves > Passeriformes > Fringillidae > Urocynchramus > Urocynchramus pylzowi. Next base: position 755,797 of record VZRH01001496.1, on the reverse strand, counting down.
GAAATTCCTTGACACATCTCAATAGAAAATCCTGAAGAAATAAAAGCATAGAAAAGTCAAATCTCATCATTATTTTTAAGACAAAATTGAAGTGATTATGACATTTTTAGCTTTGAAAAATACATTTATAAGTATGATTTTAGTTACATGGAAAAACTTCTATGCAAAGTCATTGGGGAAAAAAACCTTAAACAAAAATCCTTAAAATATATTAAATGTACTGTGTACTTTGACAGGTTTTTAATTTTCAGTCTCATGTGTGCATGGCAAAACTGAGTGCCATTCAGTGGATTCATTATGATGACTCAAATCTGGATTAGGAAGAGGACTACACAGAAGAAATGTTTATTTTCTTTGTGTTTTTAACAATTTTGCCAAACTTTTATTTAAAAAAAAGTGTTGTTGAAATTTTGAGGGTTTTTATAAGACACCAACCATGTCAGACCTCTCTTCAATGCTATTTAAAACAAAAGTATCTGAATTAGATTTCCCAGCCCTTTTATTTGTTTTTATTCAAGTTCTGCAACTGTTAATATAAACATTTTTTCTCTTTTAACTAAAATATTTTCATTTTAGCTGAATGTCCTACTTTGTCTCCAACACTCCAACACCATATGAATGAAAGGATATTTATCATATTTATCATAAAGGGCATTTATCAGCCAGCTTGCACATTCTGGGCAAGGACACAGAAGCCTTATCCAATGCTCTGGTCTTACAACTATCACTCATGTTATTCTTTTACTTTTCTTCCTACCCTTGTCTGTTATTTCTCCCATCTTTTATGACACAGAAAATGTGAAGTAAATACTGCAAGGGAGATTCTGCATTTTTTTCTGTACCATGTTGTCTTGCCCACACACATTTGGAAGGATGAGTAAGTAAAAAATGTTTCAACTGTCCAGGCTTCCCATCACATATACATTTATAGTATTGCCAAAAAGACATTTAACATGTGTTTAACCTCTGAATACCAAAATGTTGCAGCTTAAGCCATCATTCACAAAATTTCTATACAGTTCACTTCTTACAAACACATCCTATCTAGAAAACACAAAGGAATAAGTAGGTCTTGAACTGAAGACCCATCTGAAACATTTTCTTGGCTAGAAAGTGAGAAGCAAGGCATGGGATCAGGGCCATCTCATGTGAGAGCTGAGGCTCAGTGTTGGACCAAATCCATGACTGCTACGAGTTGTCCCGGCTCCACTGGCTGTTCAAGCACAGAGTTTCCACAGAGTGAGAGTGCCAGTCACCAGCACACTGGTTTGGGGTCTGCTAACCAAAATGCAGGCCCTGGACTGGATAATTTCAACAAACTCAGATGCACAGCTCACTGTACAGTTGGAAAGGTCTACATGCCCACCTCCTGTTGTTTCTGCCACCTGTTTTGGCAGAAACAACAAAATAGGTTTTGTGTGTGTATTGCATAATTCACCATCCAAACTGAATCCAAAATATTTGGATGGCAGCCTGCCCCACATTTGCTTGGTGGAGCTGGAGAGGCGTGCCAAGAGCAGCACCAACAGCTGCCGGCCAGGATGCTCCGACCCCCAGGCTGGAGACACAATCCAGAGACTGTGCAAGCAAAAAGGGTCCCGGGTGTTTTTTTTAAATCAGCTCTGTAGGCAGCTGAGGTTTGCAGCGGTGAAAGCAAAGCAAGGGGTCACTTTCAGCCCAGCTACAGATCACCTCTCCTCCCAAAGCTCTGCAGCTCTGTCATTCATTCCTTGCAGCATTTTGTTTTAGTGGTGACCAGGAATCCTTTCACAAGTCACTGCTGTTGTACAGGTGGAAGCTCAGCTCAACCACACCTGAGAGCAGCAAGGTAAGGACTTGTAGTGTTTTATGCACAACTGTAAATGTTCTTTTGCCTTTCAGTGCTGCTTGCAACCCAAGATTTCATTTGAGCTGGTATAATACGCACTTGCACCATTAACAATTACCAGTCATTGTTCCATTTGGATTTCTCTTGCTAATTAGATTCACTCTGACAATCTGTATGGCCCATAAACACAACCCCAAAAGGAGTATCTTCCCACAGTGAACAGAATGGAATATGAATAATCAGTTTAATAATTGTATTTGACTTAGTATCTCAACACCAACGTGTTAATCAAGAGCCTGCCAGGGCTCCCTGGTGGGAGAGTCCCGCTCTGCTCCCGACTGTTCTCACGAGAGGAGCCGGAGCTTGCCTGGCTGCTTTGCCAAGGCTGCAAATGCCGTGTGGGTCTTACACAAGCACTGAGAGCCACCACTTTTAATTCTTGCAGTCTTGCATGAGCACCCAGCTCTTCTCCATTCCTTGGCCACTTGCTGGGCCGTGTCTGACAGCTCACTACAACAACCCCTCTCCCAGTGCCTCTCCAGCAAAGGCAGCAAGGTAGCTTCCAGACCCAGGTTGCTCCATATCTGACTGGCCTGAGGCATAGCCAGAGGGTCAGGTTCTGCTCGTACCTGTTTGGTTAGGCTTCACTTGGAGCCCTCCTGCAAATTCCCTTCTCCACAACACATGTATGAAAACTCTGGTAATTGCTAGGCAGAGCAAGATATAGTTGGTCGCTTTGGCTATGAATCATGCAAACAGGCAGTTGTTTTTATTCATTTTTTCACTGCTTTTCCAAGCTTTAAGGAAAAACATTAAAACAAATGCAATTGCACGCCACTGCAACAGCTCCTCACAGAATGGCACTGTTGGAGTCGGACCCCTGATGCTCCAACTCAGCTGCCAGGGACTGGGGGTGGAAGAGCTGGCAGTTCCCAGGACAGAGATGGGAATGTGGCTCCCAGGTTCATTTGGTACCAAAGCACTGGGAGGCACCACTGAGCTTTTCTCTATCCCCCACCCTACCCCCACCTATGTTTCTTGTTCCAGGGGCTGCTTTTGACCCTAATCCAAAGAAAATAGATGTGGATATGCTAGTGGCTGGCAACAATTGGGGGCTGGCCTTAGCCTGGAGCGGGGAGCACTTGGACACTTGTGAGAGCAGGAGGGTGCCTGTTTCACCAAACTCCATCCCCATCCCTGCATGCATGTGCTCCAGTAACTCCCCATGGCCTCCTGGGAAAGAGGGTCTCCGGCCTCCTGGTCTCCCTTGCAGATCTTCTCTGCTGCTCGGCTGTTAATACATCTTTCCCAAAAAGAGGGATAGGAGAGCTGATCTGGGCCCTAATACTTTCTCAGTTGGAAATAGATGCAACATCAGAATCAAGGTGGCAGCACACAACTCCCCTGTGAGTAGCTGATGCTGATTTTTCCTTTTCCTCAGTTCTTTTCCCAACTGATTCACTCTCTGTTAATAGCAAAAGCCACCTCTGACATCAGTTTTCACCTGCATGACTCTTTGTCTTTTACTTGAATGTCACCCTCCTTTTATTACAGCCATTCTCCAGGTGGCCTGATCATCTTGCCTGGCCTGCAAACCCTCTCCATGCCAGCAGTGCCTCATGGCTTTGTGCAGCACATTTCATCAGCACAGTGCTCACATGGGCCAGGAGCATGCCATTAAGGCAAACAGTGAAACAAAATTGGTCCCAAAACTCCCGTTTGAAGAACTCTCACTGACAACTTCTCCTAACCTGAGATCTCCAGCCTCAGCACTCATTGTCTCCTCCTCTTACCAACAACACAATTTCTCTAATAATCTATTTTGTCTGCAGCAGCATCAGTGGTTTCTCACTTGACATCATAGCAAATACATTAAAGTAGTCTAGATAAAGGAAATCTGGCAGATATCACCTGTCTGGAAAAATAATTGTTTTATCAAAGAGAACCATCAGGTTAGTCTGGCAGGATATGCCTTTAGTTGCATTTCATCCCATTTTTGATGTGCCTTTGCATTTTTAATTAACCTTCAAGGCATGTTCCAAGGCCCTGCATACCAGCGAGGTCAGAGGTACAAGGGTGCCGATGGCTGGCTGGATTATTTTTTAACCCTGCACGACTGCACACGTTGTAATGGATATCCTGCAGTCACGGGGTCCCTCTCTGACTTGGCAGATCTATAAAAACAGTTGCTAGTAGACGTGCCACCCCTCATGCTGGTCTTTCCAGAACTCCTGGACAGGCATGACCTGCCTTCCCGAGAGGAACACTGCCTGCTCTTTGAGCACAGTAACAATTCTATTTCCATATCCCTGTTCCCATTAACATTAGCCTTCTTTTACCCCTAGGATTTGTCTTCCTTAAACCAGAGCAGAGGTAAAATACTCCTTTGATTGTAGGCCATGCCTAAATTATCTTTAATCTCATTTACTGCACAACAGTCTGACTTTGCTTTTCTTCCTTTCTTACATTGAAGAAGTTTTTCCTATTTTTTTCTGGAATGCTTTGCAAGTTTCAGTTCAGGTTTGCTTCCAATGCTTACACTTAGTATTTTTTGGCCTCTAAATGATAAAGTCCTCTTTCTGCAAGGCAAGGCTGTCCAGGATTAACCAGAGAACTGAGCATCCCAGTCAGGTGGAGTGAGCAGGCAGGGTGCAGGATGCCTCACCTCCACACCCTGGTCTGTCCCCCCCTGCACAGAAGCCTCCACTTCCTCCACTCGAGACAGCTTTGCTGAGGAACGTTGCCCCCCTTGTCAGCTTGCCCGCTGGCAAACGGAGCCTCAGACCCACACATATTTGTGTTTATTCTCCCCATTTGCTTCAAACAGGGAGAGCTACTTAGTTCAAAGCTCTGCTCTGTGACTAGATCTCTGGTAACTTAATTGCACATCAAAACAGCATCACCTTGTATGACTTCACTAATGAAGATGTTTGTTGGTTGTCAAATCCAAGGGTATCTGGCCCCTACCATTGCTAGCTTGAAGCATCATTGAGTGATGGAGGCTCCTCAGATTGCCAAAGCACTGAACTAAGATATAAATAATTTCCAAAAGAGTTTTTATCTCAGCCAAAATCATGAACAGCAGCTAAAGGAGTCAAGAGAAAGTGTACTTGTGACCCCGCAGCTTTGCTCCTGCTGAGTTTCAGAGGCCATGGGACCATCAGAAGTGCATAAGCTACTCAGCAAAACATTGTCAGAAACTTCTTTGCTAGTAAATTTTTGCTTATCATCCTGACGTGTTCTAAGGCATGTCAGAAAATTCTCCTCGCTACCTGAAGAACAGCAGCAGGCCAAGTCCAAAGGGTATTGGAGAAGGTTTTGCTTGACTGTTCTCTCCAGTTCAGATGTGTGTGTGTTTGCACCCTCTGCACAAAGGACTGTCTAGCCTTGCTGCATGAGGTTGGGATAAGTGTCAACAGTGATTCTTTCAATATCTGCTCTTAATTTCATCTATCCTCATCAAATACTGCTGTCCTCCAAATCCTGCTGGATGTCTCAGCCTAGCAGTAAAAGAAAACATCTTCTCCTCACAAGAGCAGACACACCACAACTGCTGTCATGTAGATTCATAGAATCATAGAACGGTTTGGGCTAGAAGGGACCTTAGAGATCATCTGGTTCCAACCCCCTGCCATGGCCAGGGACACCAGACCAGATTGCTCACAGCCCCATCCAGCCTGGTCTTGAACACTTACAGGGATGGGGTTTCCACAACTTCTTTGGGCAACCTGCTCCAGTGTCTCACCACCCCCATAGTGTAGAATTTCCTCCTGGTATCTAATCTATACCTGTCCTCTTCGAGTTCAGAGCCATTCCCCCTTGTCCTTTCACTTCATGTCCTTGAAAAAGATCTCTTGTAACCCCTTTTGGGCACTGGAAGGTACTGCAAGGTCTCCCCAGAGTCTTTGCTTCTCCAGACTGAACAACCCCAGCTCTCTCAGCCTGTCTGCATTGGAGAAGTGCTCCAGCCCTCTGGTCATCAAACTGTACAAGGACTGAAGAAGTGAAGTCAGTCCATGCATCCTACAGCACACGCCATAGGGTGCTATAGGACACCAGTCATATAAAACATCTGAGATGTTCCCATCTGAATCCAAACCCTGGCATGGCCAGCTCCACATCTCCCATTCCGCACTCAGCAGCCGGATGCGAAACAACAATTACATTGTGAAATGTCATGGGTCTACTGGGAAGCAAAAACACATCAATATTGTCTCTGGTTGCATCGAGCCATGATGATTTTGCTTGACTGCATGCCTGGATGAAACAACAGAGAACACAAACAGAGATGGGGCCAGAGCTTGCATGTGCACTAGTTTATCTTCCTGCCTTTCCAGTGCGCCCATCGCAGCAGCGTCTGGGTGATAAGTCTGTCTCTTTGCAAAACAGGAAGACCGTGGGCTGGCTGGCTTCTCTGATGAGCTATAAATTACAGGGGTTTTACCTGGCTGCCCGCCCCACTGAGCACTAGGCAAGGCAGGCGCTAATGCAGGGCGCTGCGGTGGCCGGCGATAGGATAATTACTGTTATTGCATTAGGAGAGAATAGCTGGGACTTAAGAGCCGGAGGGAAAAAGAGTCCCAGAAATTGGAGCACTGAAGGCATTGCTAGCTCCGTGCACACAAAGGCGACCGACCTATAAATAATCTGACCTCTTTGTTCCAGTAAAATGGCACAAGAATTAAGACCCCGGTTCAGGAAGAAACTTAAAATGCATGACTAAACTCGGCATAGCAGAGCAGACCTATTGACATGCCGGGGGCCCGAAGGCATTTCTGCTCTGTGAGCCTTTGTGCTCACCTGCGAGAGTGGCTGCCGGAGGTGTCCCGCTGGCAGAGCTGCTTTCCAGAGGCTGTGGGGGGCCAGCTTAATTACTGCAGGTAAAGGAGCAAAAGCACCCTGTCAAATTTTGAATGGGACTTCTCAATAGTCTCCACTCTTCCTCTGCTTACTAAGTTACAGCTAAAGAAAGATACCTCTGTTCACCTCAGTTACCTGATAGTAGCTGGCAATTTGAAAATTAAAAGCTGACATGTAGAGCAAAAAATATGAAGTGTTAGAACATGAGCCTAACAAATGTAGCCCTGAAATGCTCCAGTAAAACAAACCCAAAACAAATCAGAGTCAAAAAAAAAAGATCAGCCAGCAGCCGGGCAGGTCATCTCTAGGTTAGCTTCACCCTGCATGTATATCATCTCTCAACTTTTGGGAGAAAAGCCACCTGAAGATGTGCTTGTTCAAATAAAAGGCTTGTTGTTAGGCTCAGAAAGCCCTTGGAATCCTTGATAAAGTAAAACTAGCAGTACTTGTGAAAAGAAAGCTTTGATGGCTGCCTGAGGTTCAGAGTAGCACCATTTAGAAATATTTTTCTCCTAGCTCTTGATCACAGAGACTTAGAAAAAGTACACCTGAAAATTATTAGTGAATATAAATATATTATAAACCCTTCCCTGCTCTTGCTTTTTATCTTTGCTGTAGAGATAGAGTAAATAACTATTTTCCTCATGCTGGAGGTAGGGAGTAAGCATAGAGAAGGTGCAAGAGTGACTCAGTATCACCCACCACCAGCCCCTGGCCTGGCCCCCCAAGGCCAGGATCCACAACAAATACGTGTGTCCCAGGGAAGACATGCAGGGTGGGTGTAAGAGCCATTCTGTTCCTTGGGAGGTGAGTAACAGGGTTTGGTAAGCAAACTTGGGTCAAGTGGGGTGCCAGACTTGATTGTGTGCTGCTGGTTCAGCAGCTTAGCAGCTGGCTGGCAAAACAATAATCCAGCAGCCTTTTTCCCAGGTGAGGGGGAAACAATAGTGATCTATCAGATCCCAAAAAGTGATCTGCCAGAAAGTTTGCAGTGGACATTTGGACAAATGCAGGAAGTCCAGCCGCTCTCAATCGTGCTGTGAACACCTGGACAACAGGGAGCTCTCAGGTGCACACCTGTCCCTTTTGCCTGCACTGTTTTTGTTGCATCCAGGGACAGTAAGGGTGAGGAAAGAGCCACATCCTTCTCTTATGACTGCTTATCCCAATCCACAGCTCCTCTCCACCGGCCTTCCCCGTGCCCCACACATATACACACAGCCCCTAAAGCAAGCACTTTAAAACTGGAAGTGTAACCCAAGTTTGCACTGTGATTCTTCCTAGGTAGCTCAGTCATTAGTTACCGTGGAGCAATTAGGAACTAACGTGTCTAGCAGAGAGACATGGTGTTTTCTGGTGGCTTTTTCCAAGCTCCCAGGACAATTTGGGCTGTTGTCCTGGGTGGCTCACAGCCCCATCACGGTGCTGTCTGTCAGAAACTCGGCGGCCCGAAGCTCTGCAGCACAGGCTGAGTGTGCCCTGTGCTTGTTCCATTTCCTGCTGGGAGCCACGATCAGAGCCGTGTTGTCCGCCTGTTTCTCACGCTCCTCCCGCGTGCCTGGCCCCGGCGTCCCAAAGAGCCGTCAGGCCGCCGACCAAGCCAAGAGGCAAAGTTCGTCTTTCTGTTCCGAGGCGGCGCAGCGCCTGGCACAACTATTCCTGGTCCCTGACTCAGAGCACAACCATCTTTGAAATAAATAAAACGAAGAAGGAGAGCATCTCTGGGCCTATATTTGACACTTGTATTCCCACACCACTTGGCTTTATATAAACATGCGAATTGGTATGGTGGTTATTTTGACTCATCTGCTTAGCAATCATTTTATTTTAATCAATATTTATTTAACTCACAAGCTAGACAAAAGATCCCTAATTTCTTCATCTGATTTAATTGATGTTCCCTGACAGAATGAAGCTAGACTGGATAAGACAGTACAAGCTGTGCCAGTCTTCTTTGGTTTGCATCTCTTTTAACAAGTCCTGTGACTGTCGCAGAGCCAAGGCACATCTTGCATCTCGCAGAGGAATTGGGACCATACGTGGCTGTATACCCTGGGACAAAGAAACACGCCAAAACAATAAGCATTGACACAATAATTAGCATATTGATTCTCCATGCAAATTACCTCTTCATACATTGTGAAACACTTTGCGTTGTCAGAGGACTTCAGAGGAGCCCGGAGTTTCTTACAGGCACCACAATAATTAAATACACGTCTTCAGTTGTAACATTAAAATACAATTCTGGGCGAAGAATCATAGAAAGAAACATGCACGTTGAGCAGATAAAAATGTAGGGGATATGTCTACCTGACACCCCTACCCCAAAACAGGCACCATAAATTATATCCCTGAAGGAGCTTTCAAGCCAGGGATATTTCAGGCCTTCTTAGAAGAACATTTTGCTTTTTATTTGAAGGAAATGTTATGTACCTTGTGTCACCTCAACCTCATGCCAAGGGTGAGGAGTGGCTGCAAGTTGAAGGGTTGAATCACAAAGCTCAATCTTAGCCCAGTATTCCACTTGCCTGGAAGGAAAGGCTCACTTTAGCAAATGCTAAAACACACTGGCTTTCAGAGGAACTAATTTTTCAAGCTCAGTCACAAGTGCGGGGGGAAAAATGAACTCTCACATTTACATCAGTGGAGTCATACAGTAACTATGATCCTGAAGTCAACACGTGGAAAAGCTTAAGTGAAGCAACCTGTAACTTGCTGCCCAGATTAGTTCATGCCCAGCTCTCTCTGCCAGCATTTAAAGTCTTTGTGAAATGCTAAAGTGTAAAGGGTAGCACCGTCTCTCAAGGCCAAAGTCAACTGATATTAGGAATGGGTACAGTAATTTTACAACCATTAACAGCATTAATGACCCTGTGAGCCAAGACTGAAAGCTGCCAGAAAGACCCAGAACTGCCTCTGCAAGGAGGAAAAAATCCTTTGCCTCTACAAGCATACTGCACTGTTACAAAAATCATGTAAATATCTCGACTGCAGGCTGAGAGGGCAGAGCTGTCTGCAGTGACAGGGACAGATGCAAATGTATCACCATGAAGCACCCACCAGGACACCTAGATTTGAATGTAGGTCGAGATACATCAGAGCAGGGTGGTGAGTCCTACAAAGGGAGCTGCTTCACCACTGCAGAGTTTGAGGAGCAGGTCACCACCCTCTAATGGAGGGTCCTGAGGTTCATTGAGAAGACCAGAGCCCATAGATGGTGCCCTTCCCTCGCCCTCTGGCAATGCCCTTTTTGTGCTCCTCACCTGTGTCGCCACATGCCCACACAACCCAGCCTCTTGATGGAAATGCACCAGCTGCCAGCACATTCAAGTGCTTCAGGTAAGGCTGTGAAGGGGGGCTTGGAAAAGGTTGTGGAAAGACCCAGACCCCACTCCTGAGGGCTCCAGGCAACAGGAGACAAATAAAGAAATCTCATCTTCTCCAAAGACACTCAGGCCTGCTCAAGATTTGTTCGAGCTTGGTTTTCTACACAAGCAAGTGGTGCAAGGTCAGACACTCCCACAGCAGCTCTTGGAACCATTGCCTGTTCTTGGTCAAGCATGGAAGGACTGAGGATCTCTGTAATCACCCAGTTCCTGGGAGTTTTCATGCAAACATTACCCTTTCCTGGTTTGCACAGGAAGGCATGACCAGAGGAGTTAGGGTGCTGGCAGAGGACATGGAAGCGCATATGGATTCACTGGGTGTCTGCTCCCAGTGAATCCAGGGGGATTCAGGACAGCAGGGGAGCAACTGATTGCAGCTGGAATCAAGGGACATGGCTGCTCCAAGGCCAAATCCTGGCTTCCAAGCCTGCACATCCAGAAATGAGGGGAGGTCCCAGCCCTGGGGGTTGAGTGGCACCATTTGAAATAGCTTTCATTCTGGTCCAAGTGCAATCCAGCTCCTCCACTCAGTGCCCCAACAAGTCCTGGATGTCAGCAAAAGGTGCCATCCTTGAAAACTGCCCATAATTGCAGGCTTTCTGGGCTCAGAGGGAAAGGGGAGGGCCTGGATAAAAAACCACCTTGGGTCTCAAACACAGAAACCATGTCTGAGTTGGTTCAATAGCCTTTCATGGACTCAGTAAAAGATTAATCAAATCATCCACAATGAAAGCAAGTTTGGCATCCTTGTCCCTGGGCTAGTGGCAATGCAGAATCTTCACATGCAGCTTCTTGCAATTGATTATTTGGGAAAGGCCTCAAGTACTGTCCTGTGGGGGGTGATAAAAAACCCACCCCAACCCCAAAAGGATGCATAGGCAGAATAGTGGTAGAAATTTGCACTGTTCCTGCCTGTGAACAATAATCCATGCAGTTAGTGCTTTATCAGAACTAATTTAACCCAGATTTTCATTTAAACTACAGGAAAGCAAGTTCAAATAGGTTTCTCTAACATGAAGGACATCTTTTAACCCAACTTTTGCTCCTGTTCACCCCACCCCCACCCAATGCTATTAAGTGGCTTGAAACATGACACAAAAATACATGTCTTATCATATCAGTTGGCTTCTCTCACTATAGCAGCCCTTATCAACATTCAGCAGCCCTATTAATGCAATCCCCTTCAATCAGCATGAAAAAATAGCGCTCCACAGATCTCTGATCCATCCCTTCCCAGTATCACAGGCCATTGCTGGATGCCAAATAAAGAGCAGGAGCTCTTTCAGTGGCAGCAGTTTGCTCCTTTCCATCTGGCCTGCGTGCCCACGGCCCACAGCCCTCCCACCTTGCCCCATGGCAGACCCCTGAGCAGCCAGGCTCACATGAAGCTGTCCTTCCCCAGATGCAGCTGCTGGAGCCCTGTCCCTGTCCCACTGGGTTCCTTCTCCCAGGGACTAGGCTGGGAGAGTCCTGTGCTTACGCCGTTTGTCCAGCACGTATTTTAGGGGAAGGTTTACCTGTGTAAGTATTACATATACTGCACTGCTAAATGCAAACTGCTCTGAAAATATCTCATAGATTTGCCTTAATCCTACACTACCTTCTTGAGAGATGTGATGGAATAAAGTGCTAGAAAACCATTCCTCATGAGATGCCAGGATTTTTGTAGAAAAGAACTGTGAAGACCCAAACCTACAGAGACTACTGCAAGAAACAGAGCTTCAGGAGTCAAACTGTTCAGGAACTGGGAAGTGGACACCCTCAATGGGCACTAAATTTGAGTTACAAACCAGAGAAACCCAGACTTTGGCATCTATACCTCTGTTCCTTTTAGTAGCAGTGTGTTTACTTGTAGTCCTCATTGGATATATTGGCAAGCCCTTTACTAACATTTTCCCTTGGGTTATTTTCATTTCATGGGTGGTTGAATTTAATTTAAGATTCCCAAAAAACTACAAAATAATGTAAACAAGTGTTTTCAAAATTGTTTGCATCTCTCCTATTGCCCCCCATAGAACTGGGGTGTCCTTGAGATATTATACTGGACCTTAGCCAACAGACTGAGAAATAGGATTGGCAAAAACAGAGGAAGGATGTTGCAACACACCAGCTGAATCTTTTCCCCTGGGGTTTTGAGTTTGGTCTGGCCAGAGAGGTTGGCAGGAGGTGAAGGGGACAACCTCTCCACTTCTGCTCCACGTGAAGGGAGGTTTGCAAGAAGGAAGCCTGTTTTCTGCAAATGCCTCTTGGACAGAGTTTACACCAGGCTTGAGAGGTTATTTGGGGTCCACAGGACGCCCCAGGGCCATGTTTTTCCCCTAAGGCTTCATGGCCCTCTTTCAGGGCATGCAGGTCAGGTAGGGAGACACAATCTCTGCAGACAGCTTGTGTTGCAAGACAGAAACTGCAATGCATGGTTGCTAGCTATGAAAAACTATCCAGGGAGAAGGTTTCTCTCTTACGAAATGCACCTCCTGATCATCCTGCAGAAATCATCCTTGCCCTTGCTGGTGCTGCCATTCCTCAGTTTTTCAGTTCTACCTTTGATTTCCTTTCAAGTTTTAAGAATGTGTCCACACGAGGCTGCCGAGCAGTGCCAGCTTTGCTGCCTTTCCTAAATGTGCACTTTCAGTTGGAGGAAAAGGAACCCCAACACCTATCTCAGCTTCATAGTATTGGTGCAAATGGTTTAAGCTTTACTGGGGCTTGTCAGATACAATTCTAGCTAATCTAATGTCAATTTCTATAGCTAGAGTGTTAGTTTATTATTTTAGTGCACTGTTTGGTGGTGTTATTGACATATAAAATGGTGAAATGAATGGTGGAATAATCTTCCCTTCAAGTATTCAGTCATGTGCACAAAAGCAGAGAAGTTTGTACTTACCTGACCATTTTGTTTCTCTATTTCCAACATCATCCTCCAGTGTCTGGTGAATTATTACACACAAGAAAGAATCATTCCACAGTTAAATAAAAGTACATGTGCTTTTTGTAGGAAAGGAGGAGAAAGCAGGTATTTTTATATTGCCTTTAAGAACTGTCACCATTGTAGGAATGGACTAAATTTGGACCAGTCACCTAAAGCCCAAACACAAGCATTGCCAAATCTATGCCCTTTTTCTCGACTTCTAGTTTGCATTAGGTTGAACAAGAAAACAATTTCTTAATGTTCTTAACATTAAACCCCCCCCACTTGGTACAACTGCAATTCAAAAGGTGTAAGTTGCTAACGTTTATGGAGAGACACTGATTTAGCTGTTAATCTAGGTAACCATAGGTTCTCAGTGCCCTCTATGTGAAACCCTTCTGTTTCTTATCATCTGCACACATTGTCATCATCAGGGCAATTAGTGGTGATAAAGAAAACTGTAAGAGAAAACTTCTTCCAGAACTTTTGGCTCTGATGTTTACAAGGCACCGTGTCTGTCACATGAGCATTCAGTCCACAGAACTTCACATTTATGTGAGATGAACACCATTTTCTTGGGGAAAAGGAACAAACCCCTCTTGCCAGCCAACTTATTAGGGTTTTGTCATTGTTTTGATGGAGTGATTTAGGCATGACTGGGGAGCAGGCTCTTCAGGAGCCACACGCACATGGATTACACAACACACAAAAAGCTTGATAGTGTCATTACCACACCTCTGTTTTTTTAAATACACTTCCTCCTGCTTTTAGGTTGGGTCCAGTTATTCATAGGGAACACCTGGCTCTGCACAAGGAAGCACTAAATCCTTTGCCTTCAAAGCACACAGACAGCAAGGAAGGTCAAGTATTACTCAGGGATTTCTCACCAGATCTTCTGATCAGATCTCTTATTTTCTCAGTAAAATGCAGCACATCATTTTTGCATGTTCAGCTCCGGAGCTCTTGATTAAACCAGTGAAGCTAAACCACCTCCCCGAATGTCACTAAAACAGGGAAACATAAAAATCAGCATTTAAATGTACCATTGAGCAACTAATCCCACTTAATCCCAAGAGCCCCTGAAAGTCCCTCAGGGCACAGGACGGGCAGGGACCAGCCATGTCCTGCAGCCATGGATCATGCCAACAGCTTCACAGCCAGGAATGGCACCTCCTCACCCAGGGGCACAGGGTCTGCAGTCCCACAGCGTGCCAGGAGTCCTCAACACCCCACCAGTGGGACCAGGAGAGCAGTCAGCCAGGGAGAAGTTCAGGGTAGCCCTTGGCACCTCGCTTGTTTGCTCATTCTCTCCAGAGACCCTGGGTCACCCACCCCCCAAAACACCAACACCAGCACAAGGGAGCAAGAGACTAATTGATCATTGTTTGGAAGGAACAGCTCTAGTTTTACTCATAGGTAAGGGCAGTTGTAGATGAAAGAGCAACAAGGACAAGGACAGACCCCTGGCAGGTTTTCCTCCAGGTCTGTGCCCTGGGCAGGGCAGGCAGATAGGATCTGCAGCACCATAAATCACCTCACAGCAATGGGAGAAGAGAAACGGATTGTGAAATGAACTGTAAAATAAACTTCTAATGTAAACATCGCACAGGCAGGGGGTTGTTTTTTCTGTCTGAGAGCCCAAGTCTGGTGCAGTTTACTGGCTGACTATGCTGGGCCTTGTTTGGTGAGGTTACTGCTGGGCACGGAGGCAGCCATCTCTTGTTTCCCAGCAGGAGAGGAGGCTGGTGCTGCCATGAGCATCTTCTTGTCCTCTGGCATAATTTGCTGGCTCAGGCACCAGAGCTTTGCCCACAGTTGCTATTATGGACTGCCTGGATCCTCCTGCCCCAGAAAGACACCCTCCCAGACACCTGCCTTGGTGGCCTGGCAACAGTGATGGGGACACCCCAAAAGGTTTCAGGCTGCATCTTTCACCAGGGCCTGGGTTTTCTGATAAGCAGGTGCTCACACAAAGCTGCCTCTCCCTGCCATGTCCCTGCCCACTCCAGTCCTGCTTCTCACAGTCAGTGGGGCTTTGCAGCTTGCACCTTTTCCTGGTCTAGCCCATTGTCCCTGCCAGGAGGGCCAACACGTGCCTCAGCAGGGAAAGCAAGCCACCTCTGAAACAAACCTGACCCACTGCAGGAATATCTACATTTTCACCTGTATTTATACCTCTGGTCCAGAAGGAGTCAGACTGCATGGTCCTGAAGGGTCCCTTCCAACTCAGCTGGTTTTGGGATTGTGCTACATCAATGCCTCCCTGGGGTGGGGGCACACCCTGGCTCCTGCGTCAGCACACTGGGACAACATTACTCAATATCTGTTACAGCCAAACCAGCAAAAAAGATAACAGTTTGCTACTGTACATAGAGCCATGTGCCTTAGGTAGGAAAGGACAGAAAGAAGCCTCTGTGGTTTTAGGTTTGGGTTTTTTGGTTTGGTTTGGTTTGGTTTGGTTTTTTTGGTCTTGTTTTAGAGCTGCTTTAAGTCCTTAAGGCAAGTCATAGGAGCATGAGGTTAGGAGCGACCTCAGGAGATCATCCTCCTGCTCTGAGGGAGGGCCATGGAAAATCCAGGCAAGCATTTTGCTCCCAAAAAAACACCCTTAATGAAGAAAAGTCCACACCTCTAGGAAATGTGTTAATTATCTTCATGTCTAAGAGAACATAACCTAAATTTCCTGCAGATGAAACACGGCTATGTCCTCTCCTTGGTGGGTATGAAGGGTGGGGGCTTTTAAGTAATTTTCTTCATGAAGTAATGCAAAGGCATTTTGTGTCCCCTCTCAACTCGTTCTAACAAATAACACCAGCCTTCTCCCATTGGTCCCCATTCTCACTGCCTCTGCTCATTCTTGCTCCTCTTCAGCCTGGCTTAAACATCCGAGGGGCCCCAGTGCCACAGCTCCACAGCAGGAGCTCAGACAGCTTCTACCTCATGACTGCCCACAACACCTTTCTTCCAGGGCTGCTGCTTGTGCCCCACTTGCCATTTTGCCAGCTGGTCTCTTTCCTCAGCGCAGCGTCTCTGTCTGCTGAATCTCACCTGGCTGATTTTGCCTCCCAGTTCCTCATGCTGGCACGTGGTGGCAGTCCCCATTCTGCACGTGGGCTGGCTGGGTGCTGGGCACGTGTCCTCCAGCTGCCGGGCTCCTGACCCTGCACCAGCGCTCAGAGGCTGCTGCCAGCTTTGGGGTTCCAGGGCCCCACGGCCAGGGCATCCAGCCAAGGCTGGGTGGGGCAGGTGGCAGGAGGACCAGGGGGACAAGTGTGGCACAAGATTAGGCTCACAGGAGGAGGACAGAAGGGACAGTTGGGAGGGGAGATAGCACGCAAGTCCTACTTTTAGAAATGCACGCAAGCACGCCAACGGTTATTGAAGTGTCTTGGTGAAAAAGCAGTTGGTATCTCCAAATTCCTCTTCTCTGGTCAAGCACCTGTGGTTTTTCTGCCAGGTGGAAGGTAGAGGGGCTGAAAACTGACAATTGGCCAAAAAGTTTGTGGGACACAGTGGAGAAATCCCCAGGATGTAGGGACTGGTCATTGTTTCCCAAGCATGAGAATCTACATCCCATAGTGGATGTACATACTCCCCAAAATTTGGGAGTAAACTGCTTAAACACAAAGTACTTCAGCAGTTTGTCATAATTCAGGTTTCAGATAAGAGGGGTCAGAACAATGTAATTCTGCTCCATCTCTTTCTTCAAACATTTCTTTTTTCAGACTCTTATTATTATCTTATATTTCAGGTACCAGATCCAACCCACATCTAACATTTCTAGTACAGCTTTATCCTGATACTCTTGACACATGGGTCAATTGTCCCACATGTCTGGGACAAGGCTAGACCAAAAAGAAATGTGTGTGACCCCTGACTCTGTGTGTGTGTGTGTGTGTGTGTGTGTGTGTGTGTGTGTGTGTGTGTGTGTGTGTGTGTACAGATGTTAGACAAGTCACCTTCAGATGGTCTTTCCTCAACCATGAGCTCACCCAATCTGCCCGTATGGTAAATTTGACCTTTAAGTTAGTCTCGAAATGCTGAACATGTGCCTACAGAGCACTGTCAGTTATTGTGGAAAAGAAACAGATAAGCCTTTTGTTAGCTTATGGATGAGGTGATCAGCATGAAATGTTCAAATTCTGATAACCTTCAGTTGGAAAAGTTTGCAGATTCTTGGCTCACTGAAATAGAGAGAATCAAAGTTTTTCAATTTTATTTTGCAGATTATGGCCCAGGGAAGTATTGCAGGTCGCGTGTGCCAGCACTGCCAGAGAGCAGACACCACTGTCAACTCTGCAGCTGGTTGTTCTGGGCTGCATCTAAACTGTACAAAGTTACTTCACAATATTCATTTCTCACAGAAAAATTTGGCAGAGCATGAACAAAGATAGACACTTTCTAAAAGAGCAAGGCATTAATTTCTTTCCTATTTATTTGTCTGCAGGAGTTTGCTCGGAAGTGGTGGGCTCATGTCCCTTTGAGCTGCCATACCTGGTGAGAGCTCCACAAACCATTTGTACTCTCAGCTCTACCTCACCTTAGCAGACCTGTGAATACAGCCACCAGACCACACTGGCTGCAAACTTACTATTCCTAAATAGGAATACATTAGTAAATGAAGCAATGTTCAGGGTTTAGCCTGTGTTAGGAAAGGGTGGCTGATGCAGCTAGAGCAGCAAACGTTGTCTTCAGACTCAGATGTAGCTTGGAGCATCAAAACAAGGAGTGCTTCTTCCTAGTGTAGCTGGAATGGTGTGACTTGTGCTGGCAATGAGTTCTTACCAGGTAACTGTGTTACCTGAGCTTCTTGCTTAAATAAAAGCCTCAAAAAAAAAAAAAAAATCATATCCACAAGTTACATAATTGACCCAACAAACATTTTAATAACTGGCCTTAGAAAAACAGAGAATGTGAAAGTCATAGAATAAAGAAAAGGGAAAAAAAAAAGAAGAGAAAAAATTATTTCCAAAAAAAAAAGATTCATGAGGATTAAAAGATAGGAAGCTCATTGATGACAGCAATGAAAATCACTGGTGACTTTAGATGTGGGTTGAAGAATGACCAAAGGGTTTAAAAAAGTGGCTCAGATGCCCCCATGGCATTTTATCATTTAAAGAGTAGTATTTTATGAAACCCTTTCCACTTGTCACTTTGGTTTTCACTCCTGTGTGCTCACATCTCTTGATATTTTCTCTGCACCCAAGGAGAAGCCCCCTTGGATGCGTGGTCCATGAGATCCGTAAGGTGGCAGCTGGCCACCCCCCTGCTCCTTGCACATTCCTTTGTGTGGGAAAACCAAACCTTGAGAGTCTCCTGCTAACAGCAACATCATCTTGTCATCCCAGAGGCCCTTTCTTAATAAGGGAACAAAGCTTTGGCAAGGGAAGGTGAAGACACTGTGGAAAAGCAAAAATGTTCATGTAGGAGATTTGAGAGGCTGGAAATGCAGCCACATCCCCCAGGACCCAGCAATTCAGGGCACTTTCTGCAGGCAACTTCTCACCTTGATGTCCTCTGGTGAAAAACTGAGTGAAATGGGCTCACCCTGAAGTGCTTGTTATGGGTGAGGAGAAGGGAAGAGAGGCTTTGCATTTGTGTTACCCCAGGGAAACTTCCCTGTGGCCGCTCCTGTCTGTGTAACTCGGTGAGCGCTGCCCTTTGGTGAGAGCTGCCGTAGCCAGACTGCAGAGCAAACACAGCTCCACTGCACATCCCTCACCACCCATGCCTGACCTCCCCTCTGCTACCTTCTCCAGAGGCAGAAGCTTCAGAGAAGACACCCAAAGGTACTGCCTTCCTCAGGAAGAGACTTTGATGCAGCTCTGAAAGCTTCTATAATTTTATAACTGCTATGGCAGAGTAGAATTTTAACTTCAATTGTGGCTTTTCCATGGGAGTCTGCTAGGCTGAGTGACAGTGCATGGCAAAAACTTCTGTATAAATGAGACAGCCTCACCATAAATTTTGACTAACAGATGCACACTGAAGTTGATAACACAATTTGATATTGCAAATATGACTCTCCAGAGAAGCGTGAATGACAATGGGTTTAATTTAATGAGTAAAAGGACTTTGTTTTTTTATGGTATGTCTTTTATGAATTGCTTTATTGCTTGCTAAGCAGTGACTTTTCTCCAGGACATTCATCCAAGAATTAGTTAATGGTGTACAAGCCTGGTTAACCTTAAGTAAGAGAAGCCTAAGAGAGATTTAAGATAAAGTGCTGGTGAAGTATGAATTTTCTTCTGAAACAACAAATCCAAGACAAACACTAGGCCAGTCATTCACAGCAGAGGCTTGGAACGGCTGGACCTCTCCCTCCTGGAGGGGAAGGTGTCAGGAGCAGCCTCCTCTGCTGCTCTCCAGGGAGCACCTCTGAGGTGACTCTGCCAATGCACAGTTTTTCTCCACCTTTTGCTTTGGAGGTCAGAGGCAGAGTACAACTGTATTTCTTAATGAACACTTTCTAACCAATGCCATCCTTTTCCAAGGTGGTTAGGAAGAGCAGAAGGAACCATTGTCCACGAAGCAGGTGAATCTTCAGAGAGGTTGTCACACAGCAGAGCAAGGTGCTGGCATCTGCTGTGTTTGCTCCCACTGATGTCCTTCCTATCCTCCTGCACTGGACTTTGCTGCACCAGCCATGGGATAATTCAGGGTTTACAGTGGCCTTCAGAGCACAAAGTAGAGCCAAGTCTGACATTCCTGTGGTGCCAGGGTGCACAGGTGCCAGCAGCAGCCTCAATGCCCATTGCAGAGAGCACTGCTGGAAGGCTAATCCCCAGGGAAAGGCAATGTGAGAAATGCTCTGTGCTTTAAATTTCAGCAAAAACAAAGTTTTAAGGTATTGCCTCAAAAAGAGTGAAAATTGAGGGAAAAGACTCCTGATCAGCATTGCATTTGTCTTGGAAGTTGGAAATATTTTTAAGAGATGTCATGTATTTTTACAGTTTCCCCCCATTTCACACGTCACTCATAGGACACAGGCATCTTTAAACCTGCACGGCATAATGTAAAATTAAAAGAATGTTACAACAGTTAACCTCATTTATGCCAGCTCTTCCTACTGAATTGGGACATTTTATCTCATTTTCTAGATTAAATCAGGTCCTTGGTATGTCATCAAACCATCAAAAAATAAAAGCAGAAGACGCTTTGTTCTAGTAAGTAAATGTTTTGACATATGCAAAACTGCTCATGTCATGAGTATGCAAAGAAAATCCAGGTGAAAAAATAAAAATTCCAAACTGGAGATTCTGAATTTTGTCAGACAATTCCAAAGTTTCTCAAAAAATATTTAAACCACTTTTAAGAAAATTTTAAAAGCTTACTTGGTTTTTTTGTTGTTCTAGTGGAATTTTCTATGCTTTGTACTTATGTGATAAATACATTTTCATTTTTAAAAATTCCACAGGCAGACCCAGTGGGAAAAAAGCTGTGTGGGCTGGATTGGGCAAACGGAGATGCCATGAGACAGTGCAGAAGCCGCTGGCAGTGGGATAAATGTGTGTACCAGCAAGAGCAGTATCTACTCCATCTGGCTTGGGCTCCACTTCATCCAGGAAGACTTCCTTTTCAAGGGGGAGATTCCAGTCATGATGGCTCCAACCAGTAAAAGAGGCAGCCTCCCAGATTTACTTATCTCAGCCTTCTTGAAAGCACCCCTAACTTCCTTGGCAGCAGTAACCAAACAAGAGCTGTAAAATACTGTTTTCCCTGGTCTGGCTGAACTCACGACTCAGCATATGTGGTGGGGAGCTCCTAAAATAGCTCTCTGTTGCCTCACCAGCCTCAGCAGCAACTTGAAAAGTCTTTTGCCTTCTGGGACAACTGGGAGAAGTTTTAAAATGTTTGGACTTATTTTGAAAGTACTGTGAAAGATAAGAATGATCTATTCCAAGGTCGTGTAAACTGAAGGTCAGAGCTAAGGCATTGCACAATAGACCCAAGTAGATTCAGCACAAAATTTGCTCAGGAGCTGATCAGCTCATCTTCATTGCTGTGGCCACCCCTGCCTAAATTCAGGTTAAAGCTGAGTCCCTTTGACCTGCTACCTCACTAGGCCAAACAATCACAATAGTTTGTCCCAAATATCAGTGGGGTGATGCCAAGGCAGAGGGCCCGGGTCCTTCCCTGGCAGAGCCTTGTTGGAGAAGCCTTCTGAAAAAAACAAGCAAAACAGCTCTGTTTGTGAGGGGAAGCTGTAGTAGATGCAGGACAGCTTCCCACTCTGGGAAGTATAATGCACACTGTCTCCTGGTCAAAGGCTATTTATTCTCTGTCCAGATCTTGTCATGTTCCAGGCTATCTCTAGTTAGAACAAATCCTGAACAGCTCTTGCTGTGTTTAACAAGGGATATTCCCAAGCTGCTCTTTATTGCTGCAGTACTTCAGCGTAACGTTCCTGCGGGCTCTGCACGGACAACATCACGGTTTGTCCCCCTGGAGCAATGAAAACCCCCTCCCTCCTGTGAGGAAAGGCTCCTCTTTCTTGAAAATATAATTTCCTCCTGAAAAATGACTCAAAAAGACCATATACATCTCTGGCTTCCCATCAGGGAGGGAGAAGAGGTTTTTTTGTTGACATGTCTCTCATTTCTGAGCACACTCTCCAGTGCCTCAGCCAGAGCCCTCAGTATAACTTTCTGCTGAGTCAGGCTGCTGGTTTCATTATCCCAAATCCCAAACGGGTGGTTTCAAGTACTCCAGGCATTTTTCAAAGACATCTGAAAGCCAGCCAAGCCCCTGGTGGGGGGTGTAACCCTTCTCCGGACAGGTCTGCGGTCGGACTGGTTCTCTCCCAGGTCAGGCGAGCTGGTCTGCAGCTGCAGCGTGCAACTGCCACCCCTGGGGACAGCCCCACTCTGTCCCCAGCTTCAAGTGAACTTTGTGATTTTTTAGCAGCAGTAAATGATCCCCCTGGAGGCTATTTGACCACCAGAACTATATGGCTTGGCTGAAGGACTGAAGGGCCAAGATCCATGTCAATATGCATTGACAGATATTAGTGGATGCAGGCTGGGGACCTCTGCCCAGCCCCAAGCACCCCACCAGCCACTTTCACTTGCTGCTTGAAAGTCACCCCTTCTCCAGGTCCTGTGTAAACACATGTCTGTCTGTGACACAATGAAACAGAGCAAAGGCAAATATGCAATGTAGAGATCCATTATGCTTTATTTACATGCGTCACCATCTCTTTTACAAACTAGATTACAATTTAAAATGGAATACACAAGGCAATATCTACTAACACCAAGTGGAGTAAGCACTGCGTCTCTACTTCATTTGGAAAGGGGCAGGTTTTGCTCCAAAACAAACTTCCTTCCAACCTCTGAGTAGTAAGGTAATATATTCCTCCAGGGCAGCATCTTTTTTCTTTGTTTTCTTTTTTTTGTTCTTTTTTTTTTAATATAAAATCCTCAGTAAGACTGCAACGTGAGAGTGTCTGCTTTCAAATGAAAGTACAAGATAGCCCAAATGAAAAGTATAAACTGTTCAGCTCTTCGGTATGTAAAGACGGCCATGCGCGATAAGGCTGTGGATTTAATATTCTTCCAATTTACATGGCTTGAAACAGAAACAGATAAAACAGTTTTACAGATACTGTATACATATTTTTTCCAATCATGCAACTTTTTAAAAAAAAGTTAAACATGTGAAGCCAAATGTACAATCCATTTTTTCCAACCCATAGTTACGAAATGTATCTGGTCCCCCTTCGCATCTGTTGGCAATTCCAAAGGTATATTGTGTACTTGAAACACTTACAGGACACCAATTGCCAAGCAATGATATAATTTTGGAGAAATACATGACCTAAAAGGTAACTTTTTTAAGCAGTGGCACAAAAATTTCTGGAATTAAGCAGTGTTTAACTATCTGATTATTCTTATGAGAAAATTTCTTTTACAAGATCATTAAATCAAGCCCCAACCTGTGACTAGAAACTGCATAAATAACACCTTTTCAGACCTTTTGTTTAGACCAAGTGTTCAAAAGATGACCATGTAATTGTGACCTTGACCTTTATCTGTTTTACATGATTTCACAAGGACAACTTCTAGGCATAAACATGTTCAAGGACTCAAAGGCCAAATTTTTAAAAAGCAGGTTCTCCAAACTAGCTATTCAAGGCTTAATTTTGACACCTAAATAACTGGCCCTTTGAATTCAGGGAGATTTATTTAGCACCTCTGGAATAAAGGGCCTTTTCACCTGTCAGCAGGTGAAGAGGGTGATGACCTTCCCCTGGGCCTGGGGGGACCTGTCCCCTTCTCTTCCTTCAAGAAGCCATGAGAGCTGAGCAGCTCGCCCCCTGCGACCACGCTGGAGTCCCTGATGTTTGGTGCCTGACACCAGGCACTTCTGCTTGAGAATTCTGGCCCCAAAACTGAGCAACAGAAACCAAACCAAACTGAAGAGGCTGGCCAAGTCCATCCCTCTCCAGTGAGTGCTGGGATGTTCTCCAAAGCAGGGGTCCAAGCTGTCCCAGCCACGCCAATGGAAATGCTCCCCTTGACATTGCTGGGAGGCAGGTTAAGCCTTTCAGCCACTAATGCTTTTATTATTTCTTTAAAAAAAAACCAATTCTCTGCCATTGATGGGCTATCTCTAAACCAAGTGTTTTTTCTCCATTTTCTGAACAGAGCAGGCCATAGTTTTGTCTCTCATTTCTGCTAGTAGAAAGCAGTTGCTCTGAACCCAAGCAGGCTAAGATGCTGGAACAGAGCAGAATTTGCAGCCATGTCATTTAAGCTTTCAACAGGTCTTCCCTTGCCTTTGACAAGAACTGAATCTGTACCAAGAAAAAAAAATTATAGGGTTTGGTCACTTTGGCCATACCATCGAGTCAGGTTTTACCTATCTGTCAATGACAGTGGGTCTTTGGGCAGCACCACGGGTCCCACTGGAGGCTCATCTGTGTAGTAGGGATCAAAAGCTGCACCTCAGCACAGGGAGCCACCGAGTGAGCTCTGCTGACAGCCAAAACATGGGGCTGGGGCACAAGTCCAGCCACAGGGCAGCAGCTGCAGAGGAGCCTCAGCGAAAGAAACACCAGAGGGAAGTCCTTCAGCATACACTCACATTTTGGGGTGTACCAGGAAGCTAAGAGCTAATGGCACATGCTCAGGGGAGGCCAGTGATGAACTCTTGACCAATTTCAGTAAAAGGTGCCTGCAACTGGACTCAGGTAAGCAGGGTGCCCAGCTGTGCCACACAAGCATCCTGGGAAGCTGGCTGCTGATAGACACGGGCAATGTGCACCAGCCAGCTCCAATGAATGCAATAAACTAGGCCACATGCTAGCAAATAGAATCCCTCAGTGTAAAAAGAAAAGTTTTTTTTTAAAGGCAAATGATAAACCCTTGGCTGCTTGAAAGAGTTGATATGCTACAGGGCTATGCTAACCACAACTGCACAGAGCCTACACAGTCATAAATGGGGGGAGAAACCAAGAGGTGCATCTTTATGAGAGAACAGCATGGGGGCTACGGTACAAAACCAAAACTTCCATCACACTGGGAGCCGTTGTTTCACCAAAATCACCTCAGGGACCTGGAAAGTAAGGAGTGAGGAAGGGCCCACGAATGCGTGTGAGTGTTGGTGCATGACTGTGCATGTGTGGTGGCAGTGGTGAGGAGTCACTCCACATTGCATGGGACACGGGTCGGTGGGAACTCATGCACTGAGACCTTGGGTTAAAATGCTAGTTTTGTTTTCCTAACATCCATGCATAATGATTCATTTCTGTACATAATAAAATATATTTATATATTTATATGCATAATGCTTTTATGCAAAGGAAAAAAAAACTTCATATATCGCTTTGGAGAATTATGTATACACTGTCCTATTCAGAACCTCTTCATACCAAATTCCTATGTACCACTGGTGTTTTCCCCTCTTTTTTTGTATCCCTCCCCCCCCAGATACTAATAAAAAGTAATCAAACTTTCCAGATTATAGAGAGGATCTATACAGCACCATACCTTTTATTCATTATTATTATTATTAATTATTATTCATTTTACAAAAGAAAATCTTAGAAGCAAAATATATAAAACTGCCTTGTCTTTCAGTGTCATTTATCCTGCTACAATCTATGCTCATATGAAAAGCCATTTGTGTGATACTGTCACCTTGCCATTCCCACTCCTGCTTCTTCTGCCACAATGGATTATACATAATGAGAAGGAAAAAATAATCAAGGATATGTCCAAAACAACAACAACAACAACAAAAATAAACAGGATCACTAATGCCATAACACACCCTGCAGCGATCTGTGCCTCAGCTCCTGGCATTGTCACTGCAAGTCACCTGCCGATGCCCAGCCGCTCGGTTTCCTTTCATTTCTGTGTTT
Organism: Urocynchramus pylzowi; assembly: GCA_013397555.1. NCBI lineage: Eukaryota > Metazoa > Chordata > Aves > Passeriformes > Fringillidae > Urocynchramus > Urocynchramus pylzowi. The sequence goes on along the minus strand of VZRH01001496.1, from coordinate 730,448 downwards.
CCAAACACATCTCTACAGGTGACTACGTCCACCTTGTGTGGCAGCTCAGCCCATGACTCCTCCCCACTCCCCACGGCAGCGAGGGCAGCTTTGCCAGCGTAAGGCAGGAGGGAAGCCTGCTCCAGCGGGCAGGAAAGGGGCTCCTGCCTCGGCGCGTGTGAGGGCAATGGCACCCGCTGTCAGTCCGTCCTCATGAGCCAAGAGGCAAACTCGCCAGCTTCCCTTGTTCTGCAACCAACTCTGGGCTGACCCTTACAGAAAACAGGGGTGTACCATTAAACCTAAGGAAAGAAGAAGAAAGAAACAAACCAACCAACCCAACAAACAAACAGGCCACGCACATCCCCTCTCTGGAATCCAGCTGGCTGACAGGACTGACAAACTCCGTATCTTCAGAAAACCCTGACACCTGAGCAGTGCTGGGTCATTTCCATGCATGTGCACAGTGCCTCAGATTCCCCAGGGAGAGAAAGCAAAAATGGTTAAAAATCTACAGAAATCAAACTGGAGGCTGTAGTGGGGAAGGGTGGGCAGATAGGGAAAACCTCTAAAAAGTAAAGCCAACTTAAAACAGCCCATAAACCATTAATATATTGAAACACCACATACTCATTGACAAGTAACTAGTGTAAAGGCTACACAGTGTGTTCTCAACAGGATGGTGCTGAACATTGTCTCCACAGCAGGTGCTTGGCCATCCCAGAAAAGGAAGATTTTGCATACTTCAGAATGAGTTCAATTTTCAACAAAAAAAGAAAAACAAAAAGAGGAGGGGAAAAAGTAGGTTCTTCACTCCAGCAGGGGCCTATTAACAGTCTGCTTCATTAGGAAAATAATGCAGGGTTCACAAAGGTCGTAAGCTGTAAACAGTATCACTGTCCACTTGCTGACAGCAGATTTGGCAAAGGGTTCTCTCTCTCTACATCTCGTGTCAGTTTGAGGGCCTGGAGAAGAAAAAGAAGAAAAAACAGTAAGATTACTGCATGTAGGAAAAAAAAAAAAAAACCACAACAAAAAAAGGTAACCAAGCAAACATCCAAACAAAACAACAACTTACTATGAGGAGCAATTCAGGAATGTTTGCACCCAGGAGCTTCAAATATATAGCAAGGAATAAGATGACCCTGCCTGAAAATACATTTCCCTTGCCAAAGTTCATGTGTTTCTTTGATGGCTTAGCTGCTCCCAAACAGGACAGAAAAAACCCTCTCTCCAATGGAAAATGAGGGTCAAGTCTGATTTACAGAAACCCAGTGCACTGTCCATTTGTTAAGCATATTTCCAGGTAGAAGCAATAAAGGATATTCCAGCTTTCCTCCATTTACCACGATCACCAAAAACCTGAACAAATCTTCTGTAAGTGTTTGACATCCACCACCACCCTTAAAGGACAGATGAAGAGGATGCTTAAGACAAACAGTATGGAGCCATGAATTTCAGTGTGGATTTTGGGGTTTTCCCTTTTCCTGCCCACACAACACACCAGCAACAGCCAGGGTTAGGTTAGGGGTTAGGGTCTATCTTATTCTCTAGCCAAGAAACTTCTCTGAGGAGAGAGAAACGTGGGGAAGGCACCTTGGATACAGCATGGAGACTACTATGAAGAAACATGGTAAATAATAAAACACTGAAAAGAGATGAACATTTCAACCAAGGGGGCCAAGGGGACAGAGTTTTAAAGGTACTCAGTGGCTTAGAGATATAGGCAGGTACCACATAGGGTTTTGGAAAGTTTGTACATTTAAACATTCCCATGAAATCCTCTCACTTTTTCAGAAAGTTCACTTGGTACACATCTGGTTGCTGGGCATGTAGCTTCTGGCTTCTGAAAACAGGGTTTAGTCCCCTCACTCAACTTACTACCTTTTGAGGATTTTCCCCAAGACGAAAGATTGATGATTTTTGATACAGTGCAAGAACAAGGGGACACTTGAAACCAAAAAGCCATGGAGTTGATTACAGGAATGTCTTTACTTTCAAAAGACCCTGCTAGCAGGCACCCTCACAAAAAATGGTGGATTTAGTGGAACCGCTGCTTTAACCAGGATGGGCATCTCCTGCAAGGAGGATCACTCAAACTGTCTCCTGTCTAAGGTGCCAGGCACTGATCCTATGATAACAAGTTATTAAAATGACCTATTCTGATAATGCTAAATGATTGATGGAAATTTAATCATTTTGTCTCATGGTTATTAGAGCAACAGCGTGACAGCTGCTCCCTGTGCCATTAGGGGAGAACTTCATTCAGCACAGCTTAGGGAGCAGACAGATTGTGCATTTCACCCAAACAAAATTTGGCTTTAGCCTTAATTATGCAGAGGGGTTTGGGGTAGACTGTTTTGTGAATAAAGGGATTTCCGAATGGATCAACATATTGATTTCTTCATTTTCAAAGGGCAAATTAACGCTGGCCGTTCGTTAATGCGACTGCCTGCCAATGACTCCATTTGGTGTGCCCCAATGGCTGTAACAAGGTCAGCAGAAGATACCCAGACAGGCCTGGCAGCCCCCAGGAAAACCTGGCTAGTGGCTTGTAAGCAGCTCAAACAAGTGCAAGCCCATTTCTCTACTTCTTAAAGCCGGAGCACCAGAGGGGGCTGGAAATGAGTGACTTCCCAAAGCACAATGTCCTCTGAAGGCAAGGCTCCTGTCCCAAATTCCACTGCCCAGCAAGTCAGCTCCCTCTCAGGCAGCTGCCAGATATGTGGAGCATGGGCTTAACTGTGGCACGTATGAGCAGTCTTGCTGACTTTGAATAAAGCTATTGATTAAAAGTAAAAGAGTACAGAAACTCCCAATAAAGCACCAGAGTATTGCTTAACGTTTAAATTAAAATCTATGTGAAGTATTATACTATGAAACTGAGTGATGAGAAAAAACCTGGAGGATGGGATAAGTTGAGCATCTTTTGTGGAAGTGGCACTGCCAAATATTTTTTATTGTGGGACCTGTACTTCAGACAGTGCCAACATTTTGGAGACAGATGCACAGCTGAGGTGTGCATCACACAGCAGAACCAAACTATGTTCCATTTTCACAGCTCTGCTTACATGGACTTTACAAATGGATTAAAAATGAAAAGAGCTAGATCAAAGTCTTAACCTGCCTGCCTTCAAAATACCCTGTTAGGTCTGTAACAGACTCACACAGTCTTACTTTCTGTCTCACCACAAAAAGCCTATTTACCCTGAATTAGCAGCCTGCTACCCCACAGCAATGAAAACTGTATCAAAGCAGGGAAACAAGTGCTCCAGTTATATCTTCATTTATCACAGAATCATAGAATGGTTTGGGCTGGCAAGGACCTTATAGATTGTCTAGTCCAATCCCCCTGAAGTGAGCAAGAACATCTTCAACTAGATCAGGTTGCTCAGAGCCCCATCCAACCCAGCTTGGAGTGGTTTCAGGGATGGGTCATCCACCACCTCACTGGGCAACCTGCTGTGGTGTTTTACCACCCTCATTGTAAAAAAACGTTTTCCTTTTATTTTATCTAAATCTACCCTCTTCTGGTTTAAAACCTTTACCCTTGTCCTATTGCAAGAGGTCCTGCTAAAAGCTTTGCAAACAGTCATGCAGGAGATGAGATGCCCCTTTCTTCTGTCCTATTCTCTGCCCTCCCATCCTGTACCTTGCTACTGACCAGTTACAAATGCTACTCTCATTTTACTCTGTGGCCAAGCTGACTGTTTCTAATTTCCCTCCAGCAACAACATTTCTTCACCTGTCTCACATCATTCCATCACTTAACTGGACTCCCAAGCCCCTTGCCAGCTTGTGCACCATCAGAGCAGCTCTGAAGAATCATTTGCCACCTGTTACTTTCTCCCTTTGATTCCCAATGGTGCCAATTATGAAGCACTGGAAATTTCTTCAGAACAGAAAGGTGACGTGGCGATGCTCCCCAGAGCGGGGCATAGATAACGTGCCCTGGTTTATCAGTGAGCCAGCACAGCAACCAGCACATAAACTTTTCTGTTGGAAGAAAAGCTGTGTGCTCCTTTACACAATTATGGTACGAGAATCTGCACTGCCAACACACAGCTCCTCTGTATGGCAGCCTAACATGGATCTCCTGATTTGGCTGGGAGGCTTGTTGAGTGGATCTCACCTTGGAAAATATCACCCTTTAGAGGTCTGTAAAACAAGCATTCTCCCTGGGTACCACTCTGCAACAACTCTCCAGGGACAGGAAATCCCAGTAACTACTTTTACTGTCTAGACACTTGGGATGCAAACATTTTCAAGGAAACTTGTGTCCTTTAATGACAGATGTGCATTCGTTCTGGTGCCTCTGCCCTTCGATTTGTCATCGCTTCTAGCAACAGAGCTTCTACTCCAAAGTGGGGGTAGGCTCAAAAAACAAGACTTGATTACATGTGGTTACAAGTTAATATTCTGCCTGAGGTTTCACAGCTGAAGACTGAAAAATACACAGAATTTGCTTAAAAACAAGTAAGGAAGATAATTACTGTGGGCAGTCTCCCTGTAATGACAAAATTACAGCATGAGATTTACATTTCAAGCACAATAAAAACTGGAAATCCCAATGCCACAGCAGGTATGCCACAGTGACACCCTACAGGCTTAGCAGACACTGCATGAGGATGCCACAGGATGGCCCCGTGCTGAGGGACAACACTGAGATATGTTGCAACTTTGCTTTTTCTCTTTAAATTCTGTTCATAAAAATAGATTTTTCCCAGCTCAGATCTGGGGGCAGAGAATAAGGGTTGAAGGATGGAAAGAGGAAGAATGCCAGCACAGAACCAGGACTTATGGGACCTAAAATGTTGCGGTGCTTGTAGCTGCATAAGCATATAAGGCATGAAAGTGTCTCTTTTCCTTCTGTTTCTGCTCTTTTTCCAAGGAACACTGCAAACCATAGGAGACAACCAAGTATTTTGGAACTAAATGTAAGTTAAGACAGCAGATCATTCTCTCATCCTGTACCAGTGCCCTGGGAAAGAAGGCCAGAACTATAGTGAGGTGCCACAACTATTTATAAGTAGGTTATTCTGATATCCCACTGCTCTACAGCACCATATAAAAGTCCAGGCTGGAAGGGATCAGTATCATCTGGTCCAACTTTCTGTTCAAGGCAGGGCCTTAGGTAAGATTATTCAGGATCCTGTCAGGTACAGAGTATTTCCAGCACAGGAGAATACACTGCTCCTCTGGACAGTTCATTTTACTCACAAAGGTGGGTAAAGCCCCATTTACCCATTTTACAGTTCAAAAGGAAACTCTGAGCCCAAGCACTGTTGATAGACAATTGCTGTTGAGAACCATCACTTCAGGCTGGATTTAATCTTCTGCCTGGCTAACTCAGGAGAGCTTAGATACAGGACAACTTCTCTCCATAAGGTCATCAGGTTTCTTACTTGACAACTTTTGCTCCATTTCATCCCCTCTATTTTGCTCAGGAGCCCAAGGAGTGGGACGGAAATCCTGCCAGTTACGGGTGACACTGCCAATGACTGAGAGACATCAGCCCAGGTGCTCAACACAGCCTTTTTAAGGCAGGATGCTGCTGGACTAGATTAAGAAGGCCAAAAATACTTACAAAATACATCTTTTTTTAGGGGTAAAGCCCATCAGCTGGAATAACTATGCTTTCTTTAGGCACTTGGGAGCACTGGGAAGGAGATGTCTACTGTGGATCACAAAAAGATGTGTAACTACTGCACCTGTGCAAAACCAGAGAAGGATTTTGTTTGCACTTTTGAATCTGAAGAAAAAGAGTCACATTTTAGAGTGAGAGGTACCTGCATGGCTATTCAGGAGACATCCTGAATTATGGTTTTATAGTGCTATGGAAACATACTCTGTACCTGTTATTCTGAATGTGCTCATAGACAGCTTCTTTTTTTCTTTGCCAGGTACCAAGCCTATTTTAAAAACATCTTCCCTGCTATGGAATCTTCTTGTTTTCCTCTGTAGTAAATTGAAAATGAGAGGCCAATACCATGTTGATAAAAGTCAGAACATCTTCTATCATAACTTACAAGTGGTAGAAAAGGCAAGAGAGGAACGGTCCTACATCAAACCCAGACTTTATCTACATTTGTATGTAGATAAAAGCCAGGAGATGTAGGCAGTGCAAGGGAAAAACAATGAGCAAGTCCTTCAGCTCAGCTGTAGAAGTGCATAAGCACAAGCCATTCTCAACAGCATCCTCTGGGAAAAGTGGCCTTTTTCCTGGAGTAATGGCAGACGGCCGTGGCTGCACAGCAGCTTCCGCTAGCCGAGCTGTGTCCCCATCCTACTCCTGCTCAGCAGATGTCCCCTCTGCCAGACTCCAATAACAGCCACCCTGTGCAGCAATCGGAGTGGAAAAGCTGATTAAACAGCCCCGGCAGACTGGACCAGAGCGGGGCATTCCCAGCATGCTGGGCATTCCCAGCACCCAGGCACAGGTACCTGATTGAATGGGGCCAGCGTCCCCACACACCGCCTGGGACTTGATGGGGGACAGTGCTGATGGGAACATCCTGCTGGAGATCCTTCACCACGGGCACCAGGAGCCCAGGGTGGCTCCTTCCTTCACCCCCTTCCCCAGGCCAGGACAGAAAGGCTGGCTATCAGCACACAGTACTACTCAAACATGCACTCCCACTGCCCACACTCCTACCTGGGCTTTTTGGCTGTCATCAACACGAGACTTAAACTTCTCCAGCTGTCAGTTCATCACCTGGGCTGGGTGCCCAATTGATATGAAAAAAAGATCCTGACCTTTCCTCAGCCGCATGACGCTATGTTTCTAAAAAGGAGCTCTTATTACGCACTTCTTCAAGAAAATATGCTTTCATGGGGGCTATTTAAAAGTCTGGCTCAAAGGAAGGAATGAACAAAGAAAAGCCACCTGTAACCAGCCCAGTTATCAGGCAAACCACATATCGAGGGACCAACACTGATCTACAGCTCTAAACAATCATTATGGCTCATTCACATGAGACAGACGATTTGCAAAGACTCATTCTGTAACAAAACCTGTGCACTGCTGATCCAAGGAGGAAAGCACTGGGGAGACCAGTTGATGTGGGCTGTTCTAAAAATATCAGTTTGTGCTGTCATCTGGTGAGAGTATGTCATCCTGTAATCTTAGCATCTGCAGGGACAGCAAGTTTCTGCCTAATTATTGCTGCTGAATCACATGACAAAGCATGAGGTTCTAAAAAACACATCTATATAAAACACCAACAGAAGAACTCCCAAACCACAGGATAAGACCGCTGTCCTGCTTCAGCTGCTTTACACTCACAACATAAGCCTGTGGAGCCAATCCTGGTTTTTACAGATCTTTTCTCTGGGTTCATAAAACCCCAAACAATAAACCCAGATTAAAAACATACCAGAACAAAAAAGCTCTACTCCCAGAAGGAGTGAGCAATTCATTGTGTTTGTGTATCAGCTCCTGCTGTCTTCACTCAGCAAAAGTCATAGCATCCCTGCAAGCTCAGGACTGGCCTCTGTATGCAAGGGAGTTTGATGAGCTTCAGTGGGACCTCATGGGGGGCAGTCCCAATGGGGTTTGCCCCAGTTTCCCCTTTCTTCCTCCCTAGCAGCCATGAGCACAGAGTTTGCTCCTGTGCCACTGATGTGTTCCCCAGCCACTGAGGAGCCTGCTCAGGGCAGGCCCTCCTTGGAGTTGAAGGGACCCCTGTTCCCCACAAAAAAACATTTTCTACACAGATATTTTTGTTCAAAGACTAGACTTGGCATGTGTGGAGTTCAGCTAGTCACTGAAAAACACCTTTCAAAACTTGGGCTGGCAGAAACAACATTTAAATGTTACAAGTGCCACCACCTTAACCACTAGCCTACTAGAAATGGAGCAGAAGAATGTGCTGCTCTTGAATTTCCTTTAGGTTTTTTGAAGGCAGACAGCCCCACCTTAGCTCTGTGTAAGAAACCTGGCAGCCCTATCCCTAAGACCTCATTTTTGAAAATAAGAGAGAAGGAAGTGCAACTATGGTCCTGAGGCAGTCACATGTCATCAGGTAAGAGGTCCAGCAATTCAGCTTTCACGGGTAGAAGTTTTCTGGTAGAGAACTCATCTTCTTTGTGGCAAACTGAACAGAACTCTCTGATTCAAAACTCCATCCAAATGGAGATCTTTACCTATTTTTACTTTTAGGATTGTGTTGTAAACTTGAAGTCACCCTCAGACCAATTTGTCTTAGGTATGAATTGTACACAGAAACAGGCTGAACACCAATTAACAAACTGGCAAGTAGTCCAAGCTGATATGGACTAATGAAAGACTAACAGACATTTTGTTAGGTTTTCTAAGATTTTTTTTCACTAGAGATGTTAATCATCAAGTGTGAACATTACATGACGTTGCTATTTGCAGCTTGTGTACTCTGCAATAGGAAGATGTGGGACCTAGATAACACTAGTGGAAAATGAGTGACTTTAACTCATCTGTCAAGTATTTCACATGTAATTTTCAAATAAGTCAACGTGAGTCCAGCACAGCTCTGCTACAGAGCCCAGAGGCACCCTGATAAATGACACATTGAAATCTCTTTCAGAAGACACAGCTTAGAAGAGTTTTTCAGACTATGACACCAACTCAAGAGGCTCCTGCCCAGCTCATGTTGAGCCTTTCTCCACCCCATGCCCAACCCTGACAGCATTGCTGCCTACATGATGCCACTGTAAATTGGATGACTGAAACAATCCAGGTAAAAGCAACTTCTTGGGTGGGTTTTGGTGCTGGAGAAAATGTCTGCCCATGCAGTAACTGCTCACCAGCTCCTGGCCTTTCAGGCAGCAGCACATGTCCTGAACAGTCTTCCCTGATGCTCTTTTGGGATTATTCTTTGGCAAAAGCCAAATCCCTTTGAACCTGCCAGGTGAGACAGACCCCGGAGCAAAGTGCAGAGTTGTGGGAATCCCAGACTAAGAGAAGGACCCATTAATTTCAAAATAAAAGGTATTCTAGAGACAGGTGAGGGAATAGTGATGTCTGTTTATTGCTAAACCTACTGAAATACCAAGGTGATGATTATCTGAGTGGGTGGAGGGCATTATCCAGTGCTTTTGGAAAGCAGGTAGAGGGAGAGGAACAGAGGCCCCAGGCAGTATAAGAGGAAAAAATTATGGCTGAGTGAATAAAGCAAGAAAAAAAATTTATTTTCTCTATTCCTTCTTGAAAGAGAAAAAAAACCAAACCAAACCCAAATTCATTTATATGCCTCCATGAGGGCCCTCTGAAAGGCTGGGCCTGGGCAGCCTCATGGGCACAAGTTGGTGGGGCGGGATTGGGCAGGGTTCTTTGCAAGGACCATGCACAGGCTTGTGTGCAGCAAACATGCACAGCCACTAAACCTGCAACAGTGGCATCTCCTGCAGGGTTTTTTAATTTCCCTATGAAGAAACTGTAGTTGATTTTCTTCCAAAGTAAACCTCCCTCTATACCTAAGCGTGTATAAATTAAATACCTGTGTATTTGCTTTCTTTTCTTTTCTTCCTGAAAACTGATTCCAGTGTTTCTCTTATTTTTAACAGAAAACACAGCACCCACTAGGCATGCCAATAATCCACTGTAACTGCTTCTGCCTGCCTGCAAAACACACCTGGCTACCCTAGTGAAACGGATTTAGCGTAAGCAATTGCCAGGCTGTTCTGCCAAAAGCGTTCCCCAGTCTTCGGGCTTGTAAGGATCCATTACTGGGGTCATGAACATTGCTGAGAGAAGATTTTAATTCAGGGATCCCTACTGCTGCAGTGGAGAAGTAACCAAGAAAAGCAATTCAGAACGATGGCATCTGATGTCATGCGAGAAGCCCCTATCAAAACACGAGATGCTCACAGGGAGGCAAACTCTCAAACAGCGCTGCTTAACAGATGAGGAAGGGTGCATGATGAACCAGCTCAGCAGAAATCATCTGTGCTTGCACCTGATACCAGAGGCACCCCACAGCAGCCGGTCCACTTGTCAGGGAGAGGGAGAGAGGCTTCCACAGATGACTGGACAGTAATCTGCCGAGGAGAGCTGTCTCGTTAATAAATCTGTCCTCTGCAATGAGACTCCGCTCACACAGATGTGTCAGTTCCTTTATTCAGAGGGAACAGCCTGAAAAAGATCACGGCAGCTATGCTTTCCATGGATGCCAGAGGCTGGGGTGAAGAGGCAGCAGGGAGCATCACTGAGGAGGTGGGGTGGTGTGTCTCCTCCACGCTGCCCACACAAATCCCCCTCGGTGGCTGCTACCTACACGCAGCACATGAAGCTATGGAAGCAAGAGGTTGCCCTATTTGCCTGTGTCAAGCTAAACTGCCAATAACTTCTATTTTTCAGGCCCCATTTGACAGACTGTACTGCTGGATGTTGCACAGCAATAAAGTCCCTACAGCCTTTTTTTTTACATTGTGCAAAGAAGATTTTTAAATCCAAGCAGCTCATGCACCTGAAGGAAGAGAGAACTGGTCAGCAAGCATGACCTGCTGCAAACTTTTGCTTCCTCAACTTTGAATCAAGTCTCTTTCCCCACCCCCCGCCTTTCTTTTCCTAAATTCCCCAGTACCAGAACTGAAGAAACCCCAAAATTCATCTGTGGCCCTGGCATTGCCAAATTGTTGCCTTGCTCAAGGTCTGTGGGATGCAGTGTCCTCCGCAGCCCTTCTCCGCAGCCCGTCTCCTGGCTGTGCACTGCAATGCCCTTGCTAAGAGTGAGAAGATATGCAAGAAGCAGAGGAAATCCGTGCACTGACAGAGAAAGGACTGTGCACACCAACAACTCCATCGGAGCACGGCAGCTTTGCAGATTGACTGAAAGGAGGCTGCCTGGGCAGCCTTGCTCTCCCTCCCAGACAGCAGATCACAGCACGTCTCCTGAGGTGCTCCGTACACACAGGAAACAGGAAAACATTCTCCAGGTTCACCACTGCTGCTCACCTACCACAAAGCTTCCCCTTGAACATCTAACTGTGGAACAGTGAATGAAAATGCAATTAAAGATGAAAGGGGCAAATTAGGCACTGTAAAGTCAAAGGACACTGACTCTTTCTTTCTGTTCTTCACCTGGAAAATAAGAAAGCTGGAAGTAAGCTGTAAACTGAATGAATGCCTCATTTAACCTCACCACTGAGATGCTCTACATACTATTCTGAAGTTAATAGAACACTTTCAATAATTTATAGCTAACCTTTTATCCTACTACATTTTGAAATTTACTCCCTTATACTAATAAATAAACAAAGGAGAAAGGGCACTTTTTGTGGCACCTGCCCTATGAGTCAGGGAATATGTATGTGTGAGCAGGCAGAGGTATGGGCAGGATCCTGAAGAATCACAAAAGAATGACAGAAACAATGATTACAAGTCCCCAGCTGTGGAAAATAAGCAATAGAAAAAAACGTATCAATCTTGAAAAAAATTAATCTGAAGAAGCTAATATTTGAAAAACACCTATGTCAGAACCCAAATCTACAGATATTCTCTTGGAGGAGTACAAAAGAAAAAGGTATCTACTCCATTCAGGGGCAGGGGGAGGAGGACAACAGTTATTGCATACTTAACACATTAAGTAGGCCAGGACATTCCTGAGACCAGGATCCCACCAACACATAATTCCTCCATTTGATACCTTTTTTTAGCCAAGAAACACAATTCTACGAAAAAGCAAACCAAAACAACTTTGCTAGTGTTGCTACGCTACAGCAGCAGCACAACTCTGATTCTGTCCAGATCTGTCCCACACACCTGATCCCCAGTGAGTGCTCTGATCTTGCAAAGACACTCTTCCTCCTCCCCCACAGCAACACTGCTCCACTGACTGCAGAGCCCCTCGCCCCATCCCTGCGTAACACAGCTTGGCTACATGTGGCTTCGGCTGCAAGAGGGAATCCATCTGTTGCGACTTCAAAGAAGACGAGTTAGAGCTCTGTGATTCCTAAAAACCACAAATATTCCACCTTGGTTTGCCTGATTTGTCATTAACATTTCTCATGCCTAAATTAAGAATGGCGCTGAACACCAGATGCGTGTCGACAGCGTTGCAGTCGAGCAGCTTTTATAGCTTAGCCTCGTTTCCCTCCACACCTCCACGTTTCTTGGTTGTGCCTGTTGCATACCAACACACAACAAGCCATCACAAGCCAAATTACTATTATTAGTGTGCACTAACTATTAAGGGTTTGGTGCAAACTCCAATAAAACTAAGGAACCAATTATTTTACCACATCTATGGGGCACTGACCTGTTTGCCCGTTTTCCCCGTTCTCAAAGATCCTTCAGCCTGGTACCCAACTCTGTGATGAAGCCTGTTTAGCACCAGTGAAGTTCCCCACATTCAGACTGACAACGTTCTGAGCTGAGATGAGGGAATCAAAGTTAAAATCCAGCCCATCAGCATCCATGAGTTCACTGCGGATAATGGACTCCATGTCACACTCCAGGCTCCCATTGAAAATATCCAGGTCCAAGTCACTCGGGAACTTCTCATGTCCCATGACCGGGAGGTTCACGCTAGAGGAGTACAAAGAGGAGCCTGACAGCGGGTCAGAAAGTGTTTGCATAGACTGATTCACAGGTGACTGCTGATGTTTGGTGGATCCCAAGCTGCTGGAGTCACTCAAGCCTATGTTACTGATGGAATTGGACAAGGCACGGCTGCCACTAAGAGAGGAGCTGTGGGACTGGTGCTGGTGATGGGACAGGTTCTGATTGACCAGACCGCCCTGGCCGGACTGCGCGGCAAACGACATCATGGGGTCGTTGCGGAGCATTATGTTCCTGCGGGAATTCTGGGCGGACACAGCTGTGCTGGCTTGTGACATGAGTGGGTCAGACTGTGTCATCATGACATCTCTGTGACTAAGCGCATCAGAGGTGAGGAGATCCTGCAGCGTCTGGTTGTTGTAATGAGAAATGGAAGAGAAGGTGGCCTGCTTGTTCTCCTGAATTGTCTGCATGGGTGACTGGCGGAGGGAATTCAGGGACGACGGCCCGAACACAGCGTTGTTGAAACTACTTGACGGGGAGCCCAGCCCTGAACTTTTGGAACCATAAGGAAAACTGGAGCTTCTCTGCATTATCCCTCCTGTGGGTGACTGCTGGGAGGGAGGGAGTGTTATATTGTCCAGGAGATCATCCATGAGGTTATCAGTCAGTCCATCATTCAAGTTCATTGTCCCAGCCATATCAGTCAACCTAGGCAACTCCACAGTACATGGTTTGTTTACCGATGGGGACAAGCTCGATGGACTACTGTACAGCATGGGAGAAAGCGGAGCATCATCATCTTGAACATCATCGAGCTCGGTGCTTGCCAAAATTGGGGACAAGCGGCCACTGATCGTACTGGCATTTGAATTTGTACGGGAGCGAAAATCCGTCCATGCATCCAGCTCGTCGCTGCTGCGGGAGGTGGGGCTCCCTGGCCACTTGGAGAGCTGCGAGGGGCTGTCCTCACTCGTCTCCTGGGCTGTCTGCAGGGCTGCCTTTTTCTTTGCCGCCCGCCCTCTGCTCTTGGTGTACTTGTTGCTGTTGTCCATTGACACAGCGCGTCGCCGGGGCGCCTTGCCGCCTTTTCCACCATCTGGATTGATCATCCACCAAGAGCTTTTCCCGGTGCCTTCATTCTGCACCCTGACAAATCGGCTGTGGAGTGACAAGTTGTGCCGGATCGAATTCTGCAGGAAAGGAAGAAAATAAAACGTCAAGACCAGCACCTCAGCACTTCTTTTACAACCCAAATCTCAATCATTAAACCAACATCCCATGATAACAGCAACATTAATAAAATCATTGGACCCACCCTCCTGGACATCTCCGTGAATTTCTCTGGTGCTGGATATGGGAGGGCTGGAGTGTGACTGTGGCATGGCAGTCCTGCTGTAAAGCAAGTCCCAAGCTTGCACTAGCTTTGCATTCCTTGTGCCTATCTCTACACTTCTAAAAGCTTCATCCTAAGAAATGGAGAGTGACATTCCTGCTAGAAAGGAGCTAGATGTTTCTCCCTCACTTTTTACTCAGGACAAACTATTACTATCAGTAATCTTGCCATCAGTTCCTTGAAATAAAAACTGCAAAGGCAGAGCAAAAATCTGTCTGGAGGGGTAGTCACATTCATCTCAGCCTCTGCAAATGTCTTTCTAATTCTTCATGGGCACGTGTGCTGTATATTTGTTGTAATAATTCCTGAGAAAACTGCAAGTGCTGTTGCTCCTCTCCCACAGGCGCTCTGTGCATGACTAAGCTGTACTTTCTCTCTTGATTAGAGGCACCAGAATTATGCCCATACGGCAGTAGCTGGCCAGCTGTCCCCTCGCTATAGTATCCTCACAGCCTTCAAAACATGATGTGACACAGTATGCAACGATATCCCTGTCCCCGTAAGCTGCTGGATACAGAGCTGTATGAAGCTGCTGCACGCAGCGGGATGCTCCGTGCTGTACAGGATGCTGTGGAACACAGGGCTCTCAGGGGAGCCTGCACACAGCCTGCTCTTGCACCCCACCTGCTCACACTAGTCAGTGGCATCAAACTGCCCAAACACCACGTTGGCTCAAACCAACAACAACCGATCATAATCACCTCAGAATCAGAAAGAGCCTGAGAAAACCAGCCCACAGTACCCCCAGAGAAACAGCACCGGATTTAAACCAAAATAACTGAGATGAAAATCCCACTCTGCTCATCCTGCTGATCTTGGGCTTAAAATATGGATCAAAGAAAGGAAAAGCAAATAGTATTTGTTAGTGTGAATGCTTCCAGGTTTGGTAAACCAACATTTTTTTTCCCATGTGGAAATCAAAATATTTTTGGAGCTATCCCATATTCCTTTGAGAAACCCCTTGTGCTATTCCTCTAAGCTTAAAGAGTACAGAGTTATTTTTTCTTAAATTTTGGCAATTACCAGGTATATCTATGAAAAGGATAAAATCACATTTGTCCTATCAACATCTTTTAAAAACACATAGTCAGCAAGACCGTAACACAATCAAGCCATTCAGAACAAGCACCCTTTGTTTACAAAACACTGGAGAAACTCCAGATTTAAATGGGCAAAGAATGAATCAATCAACAAATCATTCACCAGCACCTCAATATTTGCATCCTTAGGAAACATGGATGCTTGACATAAATAAACTGGAGATACATATAAAGAAGTACAGCCTAGCTTTTTTTTTAAACAATTCTTTTCAGCATAAAATGCCTTTCTTTCCCCACTGTTTTGTGGTTTTTGTCAGATTGTGAAATGGAAAACATGCCTGAATTCTCGCACGCAGACAGCAGACGTGGTTGTGATTATCACTTAATGAAAAGAGAAATCATATGGACCATGCTTCAAAACAGCAACTGTTATGTTTTAAACAATTTACACAGAGCAACTGATCAGACTTTGCTGACATGCTCAAGCGAAGTTTGGGTCAGTGCTTCAGCTATAAACATGCCAATTTGTGAAGGACTATCATGACATCAAAATATGGTGGACTGAGTTGCATCATAATAATTCTTCAGTCTAAGGAAGGAGAAAACTTTTTATTGTTTAACTGATAGCACTTTAAAAATATTTTGAGTCTGGCAACAGTCTAACTTCTAATAACTAGGTACCACTCCTTACTTTCTGAGGTTTCTCCCTGTAAAACTGGCTGGAGAACTGATGGGGTTTTTTTTAAATAACCTGTCTTGATATTCCAGTTTGTACTGCATCTATGCAGGTAGCTCTCACCCTCACTCCCTGTAACTTCCATGGACAACCACTTGTAAGAACATCTGCATGGGGATTTCCCCATGCAAAGTCCACACCAGGCTTCGAAAACCATAGGAACCATGCTGTTCCCCACGTAAAAATGCTGGGTACAAGAATACATGGCATCATGACTCTTGCTAAGGAAAAATAAATCTTAGAGAGGAGAAACACTTGAGGTGGCATATGCAGCGTGCCAGGCACAGCTTCAGATATAAAAACACTCAGCCAAAGTGCCAGCAGGTAACAGTTTTCAGCCTATAGTACTCTCATAAAAGGACTTATTTCTGCTGCTGGTATCCATAGTATGACAGTATTTGGCCTAAAACCATGAAAAATCCTAAATAGTAAAATTGTGAGACTGAGGCACCTTTCAGGATGAGGACTCCTGCATGTGTGGATATGTATGTGCACATGTGTAATTTTCTTCTTATTATATCTTTTTTTCTCAGTGTCAGTTTTACACAAATAATAAAAGAATGTAATAATCCTTTTGCATTGAAAATTGGTAGTTATAAAAAATCCAAGCAGTTTGTTTTCCTTTACATTAAGCACTATGCCACTTACAATCCTGCTTCTGTTTTTCTTTGCTTTTCTTCTGCAGGAAAATTTTTTTAAGCATAATTGTGGGCTAATTTATTTTTGTGTACCCCATCTCCACCCTCTGTTCAAACACTGCCTTAAAATCCACTTCTTTCAGTAACCTCCCCCACTAACCTCTTCAGCAACAGTATCTGAGTTTTTTGGTTTCTCCTTCTGCTGGGTGCCCTGCCAAATCAAATTAGGGCTGGATCCTATTATCCTTTCTCATGCAAGTTTTGCTACAGAAGCCACCAGGATTGACAACACAATCACGTCAGTGAAGGCTGTTGCACTGTGCTACCAGGTGGCAATCTGGATGGAAATAACTGTATTTTCTACCTGTTTTCTGAGCTGTCAAAAAATATTCCCATCTGCTTAAAAGAGAGGGAAGTATGGGGACAATTGTTGCTCACAACTATGGGCATTACTAATATATGACCTTGCAACAAACCACAAAGGAGGTGGGGAAGCAAAGAAAATACAGTTTACCATTTGAACCCATTGCTGATGAAATTAATGGGGATTTGTCTTTGACTTATGGGAGATGAATTAGGCCATGATGACGGAAACTTAACACATTTTTCCATGCCAAAATGCAATGAGAAACTTTAAAAGATCCATAAAGGACCTTCCATCATCTGTCCTGGAGACCATATGTAGATGGGAGAGATGCTAGCCAGGCTGCAGACAGCTCGGATACCACCGATGGGTACAACATATGGACTGTACTTGAGCAGAGCAAAAAAGAAATATGATGAGCTCCTCCCTTTATTAGTGTTACTATTTATACTGGACTTGAAGAATGCCCTGCGCTCTACTGAAAGCCAGAAGACTGAGTTTCCTGCAGATAACATCTAGAGCATCATGTACTGCCCTGAGGCCAGACCAGCTGGGTTGAAGTCTCCTTTGAAAGTGGTCCTGCAAGAAGAGGGACTGCTCCTGGAGAGAAAGAAGACTCAGGGCAGAGGAACACACGAGACTGGGCAAAACTGGTGTGAGCAGAGGGTGGTGCAGTGCCACAGGCAAGCAGTGCTTCTGTCCTCCCTTGGCTTGTGCTGATGGCACCAAGAGAAGGGGTGAGCTGGGTGCTCAGAAGAGCCAGGGCAGCAACACCAGGGCTTAGAACACTTTCCCCAAATTCAGGCACATGCTCTCAACTTCAACAAATGTTGATCCACTGCACCATGTTTTATTCAGTTAATACTCCTCGAGGGATCCAGATACAATTTGCTCTCAAGAAAATCCCCCGAGATCAGCTAGCACGTCCTAATTACACGAGTCTCTCTCAATATTTTGAAAAGACTGCAAACGGGCAAGCTGACAGAGAGGACACTCAAACATTTCCAAAGTGCCCTAGCCCTAATCTGATACAAACAACTGAATGAGTCTCCCGAGGAGGCTGGGACTGCGTGTTATTTCAACACTCAGACCCGGTCAGACATCAGCAGCAAATGCTTGAGCTTTTAAAATGGAGAAAATTCCCCCTCCCTGTGCCCATTTCAGCCTCTTCCAAGCAGTGTTTACCTTGTGGAGCCTGTCCACTAACTCAGACACCAGCTGCAAGTGCTTCCACTGCAGTACAGAGTCTTTTTTGTCTGGAAGCAACATGTGGTATCAATTTATCATCCTCGACAACGCAACAAGGAATCCACTTGCTTTAAAAATAAAATGAGCGTTGTGTAACTTAACTCTTAAAAGTCCCTGCCTTTTTTTTTTTTTTTTTTAATAAAAAAAAAAAAAAGCCTGAAGATCAGCAAGATGAGGTGCAGCTGGTGGCTGATGAGTCCAAGTTACACATTGGTCTGTTTTTCTTTCAGTGTTTTGTAGTGAGTAGCAAATTTGCAATTTCAGATATGGGCTCCTAAACTGTAAAGTTAGGGCTAAAAATCAAAAGCAGTAGTTTAACAAGTGGAATATTAAGACATGGTGGGAGAAAAACAAACACTTTCTGCAGAATAATAAATGCTGCTAATGCTCACTTGGGAGAATTACACTTTATTTTATCCTGTATTAACATATATAATGTTTCACTTGACCATATGAAGTTGCCCGGTAGCCATGCAGCAGAGAAAGGCATCAGATCTAATACCACTGAAAAGAAGCCATGAAAATAACTCCAGCTTATCAGCCTCCAGATGAACAGAGGGAGTCCAGCTTCTCCATGGCCCTGCTTGTTCACTTGAATTTCAGTTTTCAGCTTATGTCTTGCTCAAAATGTTGTCACACAGATTTCATTTGGGATGAACACCTCTAGAGACAGCTTCCACCAAAAAATTATTTTCTTTACGAAAACCCTACTTTTTTTGCATTCAGTGGCTGATGAAACTGGAGTCTTAATAATTCAACATATTTTGCCTACCTGTCCAGACCAGTGTCTTTGCCTTCTCATGAAGTAACTCAAAACTTGCTTCAACTACCAGTTTTCACAGAATCATAGAATCACAGAATATGCTGAGTTGGAAGGGACACATCAGAATCATCAAGTCCAACTCCTGGCCCTGCACAGGACACCCCAAGAATCACACCATGTGCCTGAGAGCATTGTCTGAACTCTTGAACGAGACAAGTGATGCTGTGATCACTTACCTGGGGAGCTCAACCACCCTCAGGGTGAAAAACCTTTTCCTGATATCTAACCTAGCCCTCCCCAGGCACAGCTTCATGACCTTCTCTTAGGTCCTGCCACTGGTCACCACTAAGAACAGATCAGTGTCTGCCCCCCCTCTCACAAGGAAGTTGCAGACTGCAATGAGTTCTCCATCAGTCTCTTTTTTCTCCAGGCTAAACAGACCAAGTGACCTCAGTGCTCCTCATATGACTTCTCCTCAAGGCCCTTCCCCATCCTTATGGCCCTCCTTTGAAGGTTCTCTAATAGCTCAATGTCTTTTTTATACTGTGGTGCCCAAAACTGCACACAGTATACTAAAGGGGATGCTGCATCAGTGCAGAGCAGAGTGGGACAATCACATTTTATATTTCACATATTTTACATTTTGTTTGCTTTGAAGTCCCCAAGGAGATTCATTTACAAGTAAACAAGAAAACAGATGCAGTGGCTAAAGTTGCCAATTGTGTGCATAGGAATTCCTGGTGAAAGGGATTTGCAAGCCTAGGGAAGTTGATCTTTAGGAAGTACCAATCTATTGGTTCCATACAGTCCCTTGTTGACTAGCTGCATAAGGCTGCAGTGCTACTCTTCTCAAAGAACTTTGAAGTCCCACAGTGGCCTCAGAATTTCTTCCTCTTTCCTATGAATTTTTGCAAACCAGAAAAATGTATATAGTTTAGTAAAGTAGTGAGGGTGCTCTGCAGATACAGAAAAAGCAAGAATTAAAACATAAAGAGAGTTCTCCCACAGTATCTATTCAGCCATGTTGTCCGGATATACCTCTTTTTCTGTATTAAACCAAATATTATGTGTTCCAGATTATTATATTTTCCCTAAATTATGAAAGCTACAGGGACAAAAAATACATTAAGAAATCCTGACCCCAAAATGGTTTTGATGCCTGATGTTTGGTCCATCTGCATGTTCCCAAGGCAGCTCCCAAAAATCCCACTAGCTGTTCAGCAGAAGCAGGCAGCCAGACACACCAGTGTCCTGCAGGGTACACCCCTTCACACCCAGCTGGCAAAGGCACCATCCCCACACTCCTGCATATGTGGGGTGACACAGGCTCAGCCCTACCCAAGCCACCCTCCTTCAAGAAAACGGAAAAAAAATATCCCACAGATTTAAGAAAGTCAGCTGTGCATCTGAAGGGTGGCTCTGTGGTTTCCCCTACTCATCCTGTATTCAAAGGAGTTTTCTGACCTTAGTGGTAGGGGAAGAACACCAGAAGAGGCCTCTGCTGTGATCAGCTCTGCCTGCTCCTCTGCTCACTGTCCCCCACCCCAGAAGAGTAGAGCCTTGAGGAATTTAAGCTCCTTGGGAGAACAGTAAGTCCACAAAAGGTTTATCCCCTGAAATGTTCTGGCTCGGACAGGAGAGCAGTACATGGATCTGCCCTCTGTGTCCCGCACACGGGGCACCGCGCCGTGCCAAATTCCAACAGGAGAAAGTGATTAGCACAGGGAAAACAAACCTCCCGACACGCACGCCACGCTCCCCCAGCCGCGCTGGCCACGAGGACAGGCAGCGAGCCACCTGCCCACCAAGGGGGTTTGTGCCCTCCTCTTTAAAAAGGAAAGCATCTCAACGCATGGACCTATGGGAACTGAGTCATGACTTGAAAGTTTTTTTCTAAAAATAAAAAAAAAAAAAAGTAAGAAAAGTTTAAAAAATTAATTCTAGTTAAAACAACCACTGCCTCGCTCTTTGCAAACAGTGATACTGCAAATTGCTACGCTGACGTAAATAAAACTTAGCTGAAAATATACACTGCCTGGAAATTGCCTCAGAGCACCACGCTTCCAGTTAGCAGAAAAATCTCCAGTTATTTTACAGTCAGACATGCCCTGACCACATGAGGACTCTAATAAATAACATTTGTTTTGCTGTGAGTAGAGCACGCTGGTTGTCGTTTACACTGGGTGTTGGGAGATGGGAAGCAGAGTGCAAGGACAATGCTGATACTTTAACGCAGCTGCAGAACGGGAAGGTCAGGCTCTCCAGCAACGCCCCCCCACCCAGTGTCAGGAGCCAGGTATCTCAGCACCCTCTGCTATAGAAGTACCCTAAAAAATAAAGTGTTGTCCTTTGCATGCTATGGCAATGCTTTTCCACATTAGAACAGAATTTGGGAATCAGGAGGCAGGCACTGCCACCGAGGTTGCTAGGGCACCTTGTCAAGAGGCCACCTTTTTCAGTCCCTTCCACCCGCTTCATATTGTGGCTGCCAAAAACTCAAGAACACAGTTGATCTAAATAGAAGGATTTAACTTAATTAAGAGCAAGAATCTACTGCAAGGCATTGCTCTTGTAAGGTGAAATCCCAAGGGAACTCATCACAGGCTTGAGTGGGGCATGAACAGAGTCAGAAAGAAAATGGGAGATGTTGCCCTTATTGAACTTAAACCCAAGGAGTTGCATACAAAAAGGCTGCAATGGACACACAGGGCTGGGTCTTTGTAGAGCCAGAGTAAAACAGTTGTAATTTCTGTTCAGGGGTAGTATCACCAACAGATAACATCTTTCTCTTCTCCTACTGTTTCTCAATGGCAAAACCCAGCATTCCAAGTGCTTCCACTGTAGGAACCTTGGAAATAACACCATGCTTTATTTGTGGAGCTCCTTCAGCACAGCATAGCTGCATTTCTCCTCCACACCACAGAGCCCCCAGAGAAGTGCAGGCACACACAAGTAATCAACCTGAACAGTGTACATAACAGTAACACCCACAAAAACAGCTACTCCTGTCAGCACAGCCCCAATCCACCAGCTGCTGAAGCTACTGGAAGAGTCCTCCCAAACTTCAGTGGTCACCCAGTTAGACCTTAATGAAAACAATGCAATTTTACTGCAAGGCAGACTTTCACCATAAAGACTTTGGGTTTGTATTGCTAGAAAGAAGATCTAGGGGGGAAAAAAAGCCTCTGTTTTTAATTTCTTAGATGCAAAGATTCCAGCAGAACTCTCACGCAGTATTGTGGAAGCCAGAGTGCTCAATTCTATTTTTACTCATTCTCAGCATATGGCTGCTACTATACATTGACTATTTAGAAACACGTATGGGCGTTCTTTCATGCCTTTATAAATAAATGTGAGTGATGCTACTGCTTATAATAATTCAGTAAAAATAGTAGCTTGCCTTGGAAGATCACAAAAGCCTCTCACTGCTGAATCACCTATTATAAATCTTCATTTTTTGAAATCTTTTGCAGTCATGGGTTGACTTTTTTAACACTTTCTATGAAATGCAACTAAATCAGCAACAACTCCCACCACACAGTGGCAGGGGAAGAATAAAATCTATGTGCATGGAGACAGCATTCCAGGGCTCCTGGAAGCCAAGCTCAAGGCTGCCCTGCATGCGGCTCCGCGAAGGGCTAGCTCTGAAATGATAGATTGTTAAACACCCGGCCTGGATTAATTGGAAGTGTTGAGCTGCACACACTAAATTGTGAATCTGGTGACAGTTACAGCAAACATGTGACTGATGAGAGGAATAGATCTGATACACTATCGCCTGACTGAGTTTGATCAGGCCTAAGCAAGCCCTTCAGAAGCCAGCACAGGCACCTGAGACCTTCTCAGGAGAAAGCCCACAAGCAACCTCCAAACCAGCCCCCAGCATTTCTGCTCTGTCAACTAATCTGAAACAGGACCCCTCTCCTGTGCTATTTTAAGCACATAATTACTTTATTATTGAACCAGAAGATACTCTCTGATTTTTTTAAAAAGCAACAGCATTTTAAAATATGATGTGCTTCAGTTGGCAGCTGAGGTGGCAAAGAGAATGGTCCTGCTCCACAGACCTGAACTCTGGGGGAAGCTGGGGATGCACCTAAGCATGGCTCTCAGTGGCTCTGACCCACTGACTTTTACAGGCAAAAAACCCTTGGGAACCTCACAAAGGGCAGCTGGTGTGGGAACACACAGCTGTGACTCCAGATATCCACTGAGTTACTGCAGCACTGCTGTGGACAGGGTGTGAATTAGGAGACAAGGGATAAGTGAACAGAACAACTTGAAAAACAGGTATCTCCTTCACAACTCCAGACTGGATAGCTACCAGTAAATACCTGAGCACTCTTCCAAACGTAATGGCAGCTGTAAAATATTAATGCCTTTTGAAAGTAGAAAGTGATCAGTTTTCCTTCTGAAGTATTCTGATGTGCATTCTGCTTTCGTCCTGAGAATAACACATGGGTCCTTCCTAGCCTCTTGGTTACATAGATTCCTGTATTTTCCCTCTGCACTGGGGAAAATATTTTAAATGCTGCATTCAGGAGTATATTTGAGGAATTCTACAAATTTGCTTTCTGTATACATAAACACAGCTCATGGTGTGCCAGATGACATCGGTGGACAAAAATATCCATCTCCACACCATTTTTACAAGAACAGTAGCAAGGTGGGTTTACTCCAGCAGTCTTTCCCCAGCCCATTCTTTGATCTGACTTCCACTGATACATTGCATCAGGGCACTCAGTCCCAAACCCAGGTCTGCCCAGAAACTCACCACCAAGGCATGTGGCGTTAGTTTCCACGCTTCGATGCCCTGGATGTAATCTCCAAGTTGACAACACCTGTTTCTTTTTTCCCTCCCTACAGAAAAAGCTTTCCTGCAGACTTAAAACCTGGGCAGCTCCAGGTCAGACCTGGAGCTAGTGGCAGCAGTCACCCTTGGAGTCCTGGGGAGAAAGGGGCACCTCCACCAAACAGGCCCACCAGAACCTCCTGTTCTCGTCTGAGAGCGCCTGACCCTCCCTGCTGGTGGGGGCAGATCTCATCCTCTGGCAGAGAGGTTCTGGGATGGTGACTCCCAGTGACTCCCAAGGCATGGCAGCTTCAGAGAGCTCCTCCACACTTAAACCAAACTCTACATCTCTACATTCATCCCAGCCTCACCTAACCCCACTTATGAACTGTTTTAGTTTTCATTGAACCTCACGTCACTCAGATGACTTGTATGTTACTGGTTCTACTGGATTTTTAAAATTTATTTTCTGTTTATTGCAGGGGCAAAATATACCCGAGGAGCTGACAAAAGGGAATATGACACCTATTACAATGCCAATGAATCAGCCCTTTGCTACAGCAAGCAGGACATTCCTGTTTTGCATGTAACTGGCAGCAGCACCATCCCAGAAACCTCACAATCCAGGTAAATGCACAAGTATGAAAGTAATCTTTTTTTTTTAAGCTGTTTACCTAATTTGAGAAACTAAGACCACAGTCATTGATACATTTATAATCCCAAGTGCCGAATGTTGAGCCTAAAGCTAGACTGTCAAAATGCTTCAGCATTCAGTGCTTTGTTCAAGCCCCACCCCAACATCAGAGCCTGAATAGCAGAAAGATGAGTGGAGGAGCCTTTTCATGTTCTGAATTTCAACCTGTACACATGAGTAATCCCTCCTGAGGCCAACACTCAGGCCACAATGGGGTCCTTCTGTTGCTCCATACATGCCTTTTTCAGAGGCGGCTGTGGAGCCACAGGGCAATGGGTTTTAGGACCTTGACTGTGTCAACAGCAAGAGTCCTCAGCAGGTAATATGACAAGAATTATCTACCCTGTAGGATGCAGTCTGGTTGAGTTCCAAATGTGGGAAGGACTGCACCAGTAGAAGACACTTGCATCTGAAAGTTTACAGCATCAACTGTAAGGCAGACAAAGAAGCACTAACTCCATAAAGATTCTACAGAAAATAAAATCAAGAGACTTGTTTTGCTTTCATTTGCTAGCACAAATCAGCCTTGTCTTCTCTGCCCTTCAGGACAGGCCTTGAGCCAACTTCACAGACACCATCTTATACTCTGGAAAATTCAAAGTTTTGACTTGCTGAATCAAAATCTATGCATTTTGGGATTGCAGTAGCTGTACGGACTCTGAGATGCCCCTACAATCCCTTCAGATATAGTCTCTCTCAGATAACTTTCTGCCTCTTAGAGAAACTATACCAGATCTCACATGGGTTGGGTGGACACAGGCCACATCTGGTTTTTAAGGGAAAACTGATGAGTTTTATTAGTGGAACTACACTGCTTGAAGTAAGCTCTTTTTCAACACCTACATGTTCAAGACACAGGGCAAATTTTAAAGGACAATGCCAAGAATGATGATGCCTTTGTACATCGTCTTTTTCTTATGACAATGTTCACAGCATTCATAGCTCAAGAATGCAAGGCCTTCTAAGTATGCCAGGTATCATTTTCATAAGCAAAGTACACAAGAAGCAAGCACCTTCAAGTTGCAGTTGAATAGACGAGGGCAAAAAGAGCGAGCAATGGCAAATACTTATGGGGATGTTTTCCCTCCTTTGGAAAGGGAAAGGACCCACCACACCGAGAACCCTGAGATGTACATACACTATGACAGGTCTGCTAATACTTTTGCAATATGAGACAATATGCAAAATATAAAATGGGCTTACTAGCTTTGTGCTTTTTATTTCCTTCTTCTTCCCCCCCACACCTGCCCCATGATTGAAGTTTAGAGGAGATGGGATATCTAGGAAAAAATAAATGAACCAGCCACTTTCTGAATAAGGTTAGAAAAAGGGGAATGAAAAAAATAAAGAGATGGAAGAGTCCACACTCATCTCCAATTTGACTTTTTACAGAGGTAGTGGAAATTAATTTTGTTTATGAGGAGCTGCTCATATGCCTGTTGCAAAGTGAGATTCTCACCTGCAAAGACTTTTTTGCATGTCTAAATGCATATGAACTACTTTGTGTGCTTGAACAGGAATGCCCTCAATGTGTAGGGTAAATGTTCACCAGCCTTTGCCAGACTCTGCCTTGTTGACAAGGATAAACACAAGGAGACACACAGAAATTTCCAATTTTGTTCACAGGCAAGCTTCAAAGCTTGCAAAAGTTAATGAAAACCTTGTAGTAGTTTTGTAACAGGCTCTTTTTGAGGTGAAAATGCACCATATTAATTAATTTCAGCAGAAATGGGTTTTTGGTGCCATCCAATCACAGCTATGACACCAGCAGCCCTTCTGCAGGAGAGTGACAGCTGAGTCACTAATGCTAAAACAGGGATAAGAAAAGGAAAATTAAAAAGAAACTAGGCTACTTCCCCTGAGGAGCTAAATACAGTATTTAATGGCATATTTTTATAAGGTTAACAAATCAAATGCTTCAGCTGTGAATTGTTGCCATCATGGTAACTACAACAGGATGACCCCGAACACCCTATCTCCATCTAGTTTTTTTTTCCTCCTGTGACACATAAATAAGGAGGAAGAGGCTGGGAGCAGCCCAGCCTTTCACCATACTCTGGTCTTTGGGGAGACAGTTTGTGATAGCCACCCAAGGATTCAGCAGGACAAACAGCTATGCTGTCAACACAGGGGGAAGGCGGCAGGAGGGAGCAGCTGGGTACTTGTCTTTTCCTGCATCTGCAGCAGCTGCCATCTTCATCAGCTGCTGCCCCCATGGCACTCTGTCTGCACGAGCTGGAGCAGGCAGCTCTTGGGTTCCTCTTGTTTAACTCACACTGAAGAGTTGTGTCCCCTCCCCGCCCCACTGCCCTTAAATGAGTGTGTCAAAAGCAATTAAAGTCAGGATGGCAAGAAACCTTAAGGCTCTTTGTACAGAGGAGCATCTTTTTACCAACACCGCTGAAGTGCTGGGCACTTTGGACTCCATGACGCAAGCTGCACTTTAGTGAAGTAGCTAAGAAATAGATGCATACTCTAGAAAATATCAGTTCAGCTGAAAAGTAAGGACTGAAGCTGATTCTCCCCAAAAATCAACTGACAAGGCCTTCTGTATTAGGAGACCCTACATAGAGTCATAAGGTTTTAGAGCACAACAGGATGAAATTTTTGCTTGCTTACCCAAGGTCATGTTTGTCAGCAATAGCCCTGGATCAGGGCTGCACCAACAGAGCTGCTTTTGCACCTTCAGGCCCCAACAAATGGTTCCCACTGCAAGAGCCAACAATGTAATCACAAATGCAACAAGATCACGGGGTGGTTCAGAACGCTGCCTCCTGATCTGATAGCCAAACACGGAAGTGCACAAGATACTGGCATGCAGGGAAGTGGGCCACCTGGGAAGATAATTCCTGGCAAGACCATGTGCACTTGGACTAACCTTCCTCCTTGAGGGCAATGCCAGGGAGTACACACTGGACACTGGTGGCACTGCATTTATATATTCTTTTTAGGGAGACACTTTCTCTGAGTCTAAAGTTTAGCCAAACCCAGCTTGCCAAACACACAAAATCTCTATTTAATTAATCCCATGCATGTCTTCAGCAGACTCCCTGTTGAGCTGGCTTAAAGCACTCCATCCACGCCTTATCACAAACTCTGACCATGTTTTTATGACTACTTTAAGCATAATTCGAGCATGATGCCAAATAGCAATAAGTTGCTGTTCGTGCAAAATGTCTGGCTGACCTCTGTAGGACTCTTCACATGAGAAAAAGTTTGCAGGATTAGGACCAAAGCCTGGAAGCAGGGTCATCTCTTCCCTCTGCCCACACCCCCTCTCCCTTGGCTCCAGTATCCAGTACATGCTGTCCTCTTCATTACTTCAACACAGTCCTTAAGGCCTTAGATCCCAATGAAGAAAATGAGCAAGCTCTGTGATTTAGGGTATTTAAAAGTGGAAAAAAAAGGGCAACTATTAGGCAGAATCTGCTAGGAGGAGGAAAAGGAATCGGCAGAGTGCCAAGAGACAAGAGTCCATAGTCTTCAAATTTCAAAGGTTTTCAGAGTAGATGACCTCAAGATACTTTCACAAGCCAGTCTGAACAAGTCACAGTTTGGTAGTATGTTGGTTTCTTCCTCCTCTCCTTTTTTCCACCTGGATAACTTTGGATTTTTTCACTTGGTGAAAGACAAAATAACTTTAATAACTTCAAATAACTTTACTCCCCCGTGGCACTTACATGTCAATTAGCTCTGGATTGCTGCTATATACAGGGACAGCATACATGCTTGGGAAAGAGTCCCTGGGAATTGTGACACCATAAAACGCCTCGGTGCTTCAACCCTACCCCATCATTCTGGTACAGTAGTCAGTGAACACAGAGTGCTTTCTTCTGCTGTGCCCCGCTCTGTCCCCCACTCCATCCACGGAATTAGGACATTGCTGGAACACAGCACAATGCTATTTGCAGCCATGCATGTTTGAAATAAAACATGAAGTCCAGGACTGTACCTCAGGCTGCCTGAGATTCAGCACCCTTCTGCTGCCCAAAACCACAAAGACACTGTTTGCATGTTTAGATAACAACTATAGCAAAATGAAGACTAAAGCTGTAAGCAATCCCTTTAAAATGCAGACAGAGCAGAGAGTGACTGCCAAGATGCACTGGCACTAAGCGGATGGAGCCTTATGAACATTTGACTTGTTTTACTCCCAGGTTTCCACCCCGAGTCCCAGGTCCATGGAAGTCATCTGGGGACACTGCTGGGTTTGTTATCAAAGAACTCCTGGACCCCCACATGTCAAATGATAATGAGCTCTGCTCTTCTGGTGAGGTATTTTTAACTTCAGGAAGTACCTAGAGAAAAGCTGGGGGATGAGTCCCATGAGCCAAGTTTTCAGGGAAGCTACTGAAAAAAAAGAAGAAAAATGTCTGGGAAATGTCATGGTGTCAAGCCATTGTCCTGTTAGATGGATTTTTGGACAATGCCACACATACTGCAGCAAGGTTTCCACCCCACAGCCCAAGCACTGCAATACAGGCACTTAACAGGTTAAATCACATCAGTCCTCCAGATTTGCAATGGTTGATAGAAATGGTCTTCTTCAGGAACAGGAAAAATCCCAAGCATCCTACAGGATATGATCCACACTTCTCCATGACTGTCCCAACACATAAGGGTAAAATGAAAGGCCTGGAACAGACGTCAGCAGCTCCCAGAGGCCTGACAAGCACTGGAAAGGAGAGCTTTCCGGCACCAAGAAAAGGCTGGGAGTATCACCTTCCCCTGGGTACATAGCAACAGTTGCTAGTTTTGGCAGGCAGCGAGATGCAGTGCAAGACGTGAGGGTGACATCATTTGATTATCACCTCTCTTCCCTTGGATTCAATTGGATTCCAATAAGAAATTATTTTTAGAATCACTACAGACAAAAGCCTTGAAAACTAATTTATTACAGATTTGGATAGAGGAGGCTGGGGACTATATTAATAGCAGACAAAGCCTTAAAAAGGCCCAAGTACTTGGAACCCAAAACCACAGCAGGAATAATGTGTACATATTAACAGCAAAGGTAATTAACCTTCTAAAAAACACACTTGAAGGTGGGGTGGATTCTCCACTGCCTTAAGTTTTTGCATTTAAGGCTGGATATTCTTACAAAAGGTGGGATGAAGCTGAAACTGAATTTGGGATTTGTTGCTGAAAGATCTGATGGGAGCTCTGACACTTTTACTCAGAAGTCCTGCCCTTAAAAAATCCTAAAAGGCTGCCTGTTGCCCGTGCTTGGGAAGTTAAGTCCTAGTTTACTGATACAGGCATTTGCAGTTTCAAAGAAAGTTAAGAATTACTAGAAGATATAATGACATATGATGTTAACTCTCCAGAGAAAGCAGTACAGGGGAAAAAAAATAAAAGCTCTCCAAAATGTTAAGCCTGAGGTTCATTGCTTTGGCCCTGGACCCAAGAAATGAATAACATCATTTCTTGTTACTCCATGACACTGAGAGCTTGAAAGTAATTGATCTTGCTTCCAATTTCAAGTTAGCCAAGGTGTTTGTTTAGGAGAAGAGGCTCACATGACAGGCTGGAGCTTCTGAAGGAGACCTTTCCCTGAAGTGGCAGCAGCTCTCTGGAAATAAATAACTACAGGGATTCCCGGGCAGTTGTGGAATTGTCAGCAGCAGTCCGCTGCTTGGTGGTGCACAGCACTTCTTCATTATGTTTATGCAACTACAGGTATTAGTATTTACAGCAAGCAGCTTCTTTTTACATCCCTTACTTTGAATATTTGATATCCTGTATGAATTTTAATGCACTGTTGTACTGTCTTCTGTTTTTTAGCTTGTCATTTAGTATGCTTGTACAGTGACAGACTAATGAACTACTGAGTGATGTGAGGAACCATGTAGTATGCCACAACAACTGGTTTTGTAAAATAGCAGGGCGGAGCTTTCTCTACTTTCATAGCAAGGACACAGTCTCTGCTCTGCTTGCCCCAAACGACAGTGAGAAAAAGTCTCTTGAGCAAGAAAGAAGGAAAACCAAAAAGCAGAACAAAAGCGAAACTGCACTGTCAGGTTTTCACTCTGTTAGAGCCCTTGTAATCAAACCCAGGAAAGCTACCCAGTGAAGGGCCCTGGGCTATCACATCATCCCCACTGCAAAACTTCTGACTGACGTAAGCAATTGACTTGTCTGCTAATTTGATTTCTACAACTCACTGCATCAGGACGTGACTGATAAGAGCCGACGAGGAATTCCCACAGACAGGCATTTTGCAGAGCCCTGCACGCCGTACAGTGCGGCCGACTCCACCCATTTCTTTCTGCACATGCCACTGTCGTCCACAAATCTGAGGCAGACACACACGACTCTATCAGCAGGACCACATGTGTCTGCAGAGATAGCAAAAGCCAGAGACTGCCATAATTTAGCCAAATAAACAACTTCACATACAAGAAATGACATGTGGCAGAACAGATCCAGGAAAGGACAAGGTTTAAGCTTCCTAAATTCAGAGGCTTTTTGCTTCAAGTAAGAGAGCAGAGGCAAGAGGCAACCCAACAGCCACAGATTTTCTCTACAACACCAATTTCTATTAGGGAGAAGTCAAGAAGGACAAACCATACCCAAAGCAGAGGATACAGACTTCTTCAAAACTGATGCATCTAAATTGAGGGGGTTTTGTGTGTATGAAAGGCCTTGGATAAATATTTGGGTAAAAATGGGGAAATGGATAGGAAAATCAGACCAGCAAGTAACAGGAGTAATGTGAATATATTTGGTGGGGTAAAGTGGGCAATAAATTATGAACCATCTGGCCCATAGAGATTTATGAAAGACTGTCTGCCAGTGAGGCCAAGCAAGTCCTTTTTCTGGAGTGCGATAGGAGAGGAAGCACAAGGGCAAAGACTGAGACTCCTGTCCACTGGAAAAGTAGATTTTTAAAAACCCTCAGAGAAGGCAGGAGCGACTTCAAAGTAGACTGCAAAAGCTCAGGCCTCCTGGAGCTACATGCCTTAAGCTGAAGGCTGTGCAGGTACCTGTTGCCATAACTGCCTCAAACAAAAGACGCAGCACTGCTGCTGGAGGGCTGGGAGGTGCCTGACCTTATCTGCCCGAGTCTCATTGCACCCTCCTTCTCAAGGGCCTGCAAGGATTTACTGCTTCCCCTGGGGTATGCAGGGGTCACAGAATCACAGAATTTTTAAGGCTGAAAAAGACCTAAGATCATCAAGTCCAACCACTAACCTAAACCCAGCGTGTTCAGCTCTAAACCATGTCCCCAAGTGCCACGTCCACGCATTTTTTAAACGCTTCCGGGTTGGTGATTCCACCACTTTCCTGGGCAGCCTGAAAACCTTTCAGTGAACAAAAAAGGGTCAGTGTACAACAGAGCATCAAGCTGCAACAGACACACTCTCCAGTGTGGCTGCATCCTTTCTCCCTGTCCAAAAGTGCCCACTGAGGCTCTGTGACCACAGCTCTGAGGAGTGGCACTCAGAGACGTCGAGTCCTGTTGGCCACTGATGAGAGTGACCCCATGAAACAGCTTTCTCAAATCAAGATATGATTTACTAGTAACAGAAGGTAGGCAGCGTAATGCTTTCTAAAGCTGACTCAAAAGAGGGTATTTGTCTCTCCTAGCTTGGTCCCATGCCAATACATGTTCCAGGAGCTGCTGAGAAGCTGAGATTCCTGCAACCTTACAGGCAAAGTGTCTGATCCTAGTGAGTGGCTCTCGAACAACTGCCTACTTTCTGCCTGAAGAATTTTTTTTAACTCTTGGCAGTTCCTTTGATCTGTTCCTCCTTAACACTGGCAAAAAACCCCTGAAGCTGAGGAGGCAGCATCTTCCCAGTTAATAGCTTCAGCATTGTATCTTAATCCCTCCTGAGGCACCTTCCCAAAGTTATTTTACCAGCAGCTGTTGTCTTGCCTGCCTGGTTGTTCTCAAAACTACTTTGATACCAAAACCAACAATACACACATCCCTGAAGCAACCACCCCAGTACTGGGGCATACACCCTCTCCATCCTCAGCTGGAGATGCATGCCATGCTGGGAATAGAAGGCAAGGAAGAGAGGTACAAGCCCCACATCTTGGATGTCCAAGCTGGGAGCTGAGACTAGTGAGGCATCCTGACACTTGAGACTTCTTCCAGAGGCCCCAAGATCAGAACTGCCCTGATGTTCCATGTGAGGCACAGAGACATCTGAAGCTGGACCATAGTGATTTTCTCTTCTCTCTTCCTGAAGCTATTTTTTCTTTTAGTTTCTCCCTTTTCATTGCTGGGATTACAAGGTCTGTGCAAGCAGTTCTCATCCTTGCATACTCAGAGAAATAAACCAAATCATAATAATAGCATATGAAAAACCAGAAATTTATCCCAAGATCATGGTGTTTCTATTAAGGTGAGGGGAGGCAAACACTTATGCCCCAAATGATGGGGAAGGCAAGCAGGCAGAAAAGTATGGGAAAAGGAATTAGTAATAGAAACAACCTGATAATTCATCTCTATCAACAAAAAGGTGCTACAGACTTTCTTCTTGCCCTTCTCAAACAAATGACTTGTAACAAACAATAAAGGTTTGTCTAACAATAAAACACACAAAGCATTTAATATCTGTAATTTCAGCCTCAGAGAACAAATTATTTAATCCTTCATTTTTTAAATTTCTTTTAATTCTAAAAAAGATCACTAGCTCCTCACTCTGGTGCTTCCACAACAATTTAGCAAGCATCAAATGACAAGATAAGAAACTGATAAATCTCAGTCCAAAGGAGAAATATGTCTACCCTGACTCAGAGGAGAAACTTTCTTATTCAGCTCCCTCTTGAGAAAAGCTGGCATAAATAAATACAGTGCTTTTCCTACCTTCCTCATTTAGGAACAAAACACCATCACCACCATGTGATACAGCCTCCAGACCACAGCTTTCTAGAAAGAAAGGTCAAGTGAAACAGTTCTTCCTAAAGAGCTTGCCTGACTGCAGAAATAGGATCACACCAAGCAATGAGCAGTGGGACAAATGCCTTAAATAACACAGCCTCCATGATGCCAGCATGGACAGCAAAGGACTGGGGAGGTGGGGAGGAAATACAGAGATGCTGTCACAGTTTTCACACTGACCATACTTTTGCCTGACAGGTCCTGGAAAAGGCAAGGCCACCTGGCCACCAACAACAGCCAGGCATTGGACCAGGCCAACAGAAGCCCTCTATTTCCATTCCACTGAGGTGGAGGCATGGCCAGGTAGAAGAGAAGGCAGGAAGCAGTGATCAACTGGAAAACTACCATGAACAAAAACCCAAGCACTACCACAAAAACATGAAAACCCAGGGAAAAAAAATCCTAATAAAATACTGTAATAGGTTACCTTTATGTGAATGACTCTTCACGCTCGCCTAGACTGAGTCACTCTGGGAACTGCCTCGCGGTCCAGCTGGCTGCCAGCTCCTGGCTAAACCTGAACATCCTGTGACTGAAATGAATGCATCAAAGGCTAAGGCACCGCAAGGTAACAAGGTTTTCTTTGTCCAGCACTTCCAGATGCACCAGCATTCCCCTTCTGCTAACTCTCACATACCCTCTGGGTCTGTGTATGGTATATTTCTGACTTTTCAGAGGCTGGAAAGAAATGGTAGACTTGAACTTTGCCTCTCACCCTAATTTCATGGACCTCCTCAATCCATCTCTGGCCTTGTACCAGTGACAATATAGTTCTGGATGTAAAATTGCTTACAATTTTTCATTGCTCTGGACATAAAATTTTGCTACCACCTATGTAAACAACTTTCAAATACTGGAGGATGCAGTTGCTGCAGACGAATCGGGCATAGAAACCCCTCTGACATGATCATACAGAAAGTGAGACTGCACTGCTGGATACTGCACTTCCACAGTCTTTCAACCCACTTACAGTTGTAGTGGAAGGGGGAAGGAAAAAAAAATATAAAAAAAGTATTCCTTACATTCCCAGCTTTCCTCCCCAAATCATGAACACACACTCCTATCTCTTAGGTGGCAATATAAACTTAAATAATCTTTCCTGCCCTCACTAAAACTATTTTTAAACCAGTAGTCAGGTACAAAACAAATGTCCCAGCTAATGCAATGTGTATTACTCAGAGATGATAAACACTATACACCCACCTAGACTTTTCACTTGATGTGGTTGGAAACTGCTATGTAAGGTGGAAAAAGTAAGCCAGGCTGCTTTATTTTTGGCATTTGCTTTAGAGTTTAGGCTTACTGCAAGAGTACATTTACTCTGGCTCCGTGTGCTGCTTCCAGCCAACTGTGTAAAGATATTTAGTGGCTATTTTTTTTGTCAGGAAGAAAGACACCCCCCACTTCCCTTGCGTGTCCTACTCCACCACACTGCCAGGCTGCAAGAAGGGAGCACGCTGGGATGGGACCTTCTCCTTCTCGTCTGACAGAGCAGAGCTCAGCAAGGTAAAGCTCTGTCTAGCCAACAAAGCTCTTTACCACGAATATCCTCATTAAACACAGCCTTATCAGAGACCAGTTTCTGCAGTCTGAAGCAGTCAGGAATTAACTCTGTCAATATAAAATTTCAAGCTGGGATTAGAGCCCAGACCCAAGGGGATGTGAGCAAGTGTTCATGCCACACAGAGTCACCTGACCATGCTCACGCCATGTTAGGGGGCTGCCCAAGGGGCCAGGGCTCAGGCTGTGCACCCACCACCCTGGTGATACCCCAGCCCCCCGAAGGGCTCACTCCCCAGGCTGCTGCAGCAGGAGAAGGGGGATGCTGAAACTTGTCTTTGGATGGAAGGGAAAGGCTCTGCCAGTGCTTCCAAAAGAGGACAGGCTGAGGGAAGACCCTGGTACAGCAGCATCACCTGTGTGCAGAGGGCATGAAAAGCCAGCCCGGAAGGGGCAGGCAGCACTCCACAAGGGTAGCCCAGGACTGTAGGCATGGGAGGTTCACCAGCACCTCCCAAAAGGGTGCCACCACCCAGCAAGGTGCATGGCCAAGATACAAACTCATTCAGTATGCTCCTTTGTCAGCCTCTGGCTCTGATCCCCACCCACAAAATCAGACTGTGTCTCCTGCCTTATCCACAAGATGAAGCTGTCTATCCCCGACACAGCCCTCAGGGCTGTGGGACCAGTGCTGCCTCTGCTCCGGGGCGAGCCTCCTCCGCTGGCACGGCACGGCACGGCACGGGTGCCTGCCCGGCCTGCAGAAGGTGTGAGCTTTGCCCCACAACTCCCTGAGTCAAGGCCTTAATGGTGACCTTGCTTCTCCTGCTACATATTGAAAGCTGGCAGTGCTATTGATGGGGACTCCATGAAACATGTTTGTAATACCAAGCTAATAAGGCAGCAGTGAGGCTATTGGGCCCTGTCATTAGCAATCCCAGAGAAAGAGCCTTCATGCTGCCCTTCCCTACAAAATACCTGTCTGCCCCCAGTAAGGCAGAAGCACATTTCAGTGCATGCCTAAACTACAGTAATTTTTAAACTCTTCCCCTGAACTTATTTTACAGCACTTACTAAACGGTTAAGCTCATTTCTGAGTCCAAATATGAAAATGGGGAAAACACTTCCATCGCTTTTGTCACAAAGTAAGCGCAAAAGTTGCCTTTCTGCTTGACTAAAAGCCTGAAAAGCAAACAATGCACACAGCATACCTTGTTCAAGAAGGGAGTGCAAAGAAGCCTGAAAGCAGATTAATTTTGAAAGTGCTGTATGGGAGCAAAGCACCTAGGCAGCACCTACTGTTTCCAGCCCAGCACCCCAGGCAGCGGGTGCAGAATGCAGCACCAACTGGGATCCTGACCACTAATCTCCTCGTCAACACTGGGAAAGCTGAAGTTGCATTTCAGAAAACAAGCAGCCATTAAAAGAAATTAAAGCAAAACAAAACAACAACAACCAAGAAAAAAAAAAGAAAAAAGCAAAAAAAAAAGAGAAAAAAAAAAAGAGGTACAGTCCTAAGAGTTTTAACAAGACAAGGCCTTCACACCCAAAGAGCAAAAGAGCACACACTCCTTATTTTAAGACTTATTCATGCTTTTCTAAACAAAATGAAGAAGCTTTCAGCGAGCCAAAACCTGTAGGGAGATTTTCAGCCATGAGAGGCAGTAGCACATGCCTTGATTCCTACTCAAGTCAGCAGAGATCAGGTGCCTAACCCATCCGCACCTCTGAAATCCCCTCAGTAACAGCTTAATGGCACAAAAGGGAGAAGCAAACGAGTTTTGTCTATAGGCTGCTTCTCAAACAAAGAATACAAATTGCATGTGACATGCTGCTGCACAAGTTTGACTGTATGTGTCTACGTGCAAGTGGAAGGGCTAATGGAGAAGTATGCCAGCTTCAGAAGGGCATATTGCTGCCAGTCATTTTTAATAAAAAAATAAAATAAAATAAAATAAAATAAAATAAAATAAAATAAAATAAAATAAAATAAAATAAAATAAAATAAAATAAAATAAAATAGCATCCCAGAGATTCTGTACGCCCCATTATGCAAGACCATTGATTTGAGCAACCTGCAGTTTGGAAGTAGCAAGCATCACTGCCTGCCCATGGCCCTGGATCCCATGGGCCACACAGCTCAACCATCAGAACTGGACTTGCCAGGCACAGAGCACCAGCAAGACTTTCAGCCTACTGTCCTAAGAGCTAACCCCACTCAACCCCAAATCTTCCTCCTTTTCTTTAAAGGCATTTACCTCCATGTTCCAATGCATCTATTTAGAGCAGCATGGCAACTCCATGGCTACAGCTGGAAAACAGACTTGCTGCTGGGCCTGCCCCTGGACTGTGCCCCTGGATTTTCTGGAGATGATTAGGTGGTTGCATGAGTGTATCATTTCCCACCCTTACCAGCTCCTTTGTCTAGGGAGCTGCCTGCCTACACACAGCTTCACCACCAAGATGTGAGTGCAGGCTCATGCGGGGTGGCACTGCTCCAAACAGGGTTCCCAGAGTCCACTTGTCTCTTTTTTATTCTTCTTTACTCCTCTCTGTCCTCTGCATCGTGCCTCAGTGAGCATGAGACCACCTTGGGAATTCACAGCCACGGATTCAAATGAAATCAACCAAGCACTGCAAATTCAAGTAATTTTTGAAAAAGTTTTGGTTCATCTTTCAAAAGCAGAGAAAGAGCTCAATTCAAAATTTAGATCTAATCTTCCTATGTAGGATGCCCGGACTTAGGTGGGGAGCCAAGTCAGGCACCTATGAATTCAAGTTCTCACCCGGAGCTGCTAGCTTCCAAAAGGTTCTTCTGCTCGTCACTTCACAGCACAGCAATTTAACAATCATCCCCACCACCCCACCCTTCATCTTCTGCAAATCTCCCTGGGTGATAAACAGTGAAGTTTGTAAACACACTGGCATTTTGATGTGGATTTTCAGTTCAAAAATATTCAAAGTGATGTGCATTTGGCAGTACTGGAGAAATCATATGCAGAAGGTTCCATCCTCACACTGAGCATCTGGGGAGAAACATCCAGCAAGGTGTTGGGTGTACTAATGTGAAATCAGTTTGTAAGGGCCAGCACCTCCCTCAGTTGTTAGCATTTAAAAGAGGCCACAGCTTTCAGAGGGACCCAAGACAGACTCATAGAATTTCAATTAGTTCTTCTAAATCAAGGCTCTTCTAAAATCAAACCCAGTGCTTACACCTATAATCATACCTAGGTTTTGAAATACCTTTCTCCTTTTGTATGTGTGCAAGTCTTTATTGGGGAAAATCTTTTATGTGGATGGTTAACTACAATACTTAAGTATTTCTTGAAGTAAACACAACTTAAGCTCATTTAGATTTAAGTAGGTGCTTGCCTGCTTGCTTTTCTGAAGGTAGATGAACTTAATTACAGGTGTACCTATTCTTCTAAACAAGGGCCCTTCA
The DNA here is from genome assembly GCA_013397555.1 of Urocynchramus pylzowi. Lineage (NCBI taxonomy): Eukaryota > Metazoa > Chordata > Aves > Passeriformes > Fringillidae > Urocynchramus > Urocynchramus pylzowi. The sequence continues at coordinate 692,485 of VZRH01001496.1, read as the reverse complement.
GACATCTAGCATTACTTTTTGCAGGGTATTTTTTTTTAATCAAGATGTTCACACCACACTACAGAGTTTATAAACTTAGTTATATTTATATCCTTATAATATTCTCAGACTGGGATATGTGAGTACAGAATATACTTACTTACTTGGAATACATTAATTTTCATCTGAAGAAAACCATTTACACATACCCAGTTTCACTACAAATTTAGGCAGTATACGATTAGCACTAATTGCTGAATATGCTGTTTTACTGTCTAATACACTGATCTTCTTAAACCTTGAATTGTAATGTTTAATAATCTGTTCCTAAACAGGGCTCTAAACTTGGCTTCTCCGCATGTTTTGTCTTACTGTATTTGACTTGTTAATTATCTGCCCAAAAGCAGCACTCAAAGGAAAGTAAAATGTAAAGATCCATGTTAAGATAGGCATATTTGGATTCATCTCGTTAGAAATCAGTAACGCTAACTTTCACATTCTAAGTAATGTTTAGATGAAAGACTGGCACTAAGTACTTTCCATTGAAATGTGTAGAAGTCCTTGACAGTACCTTCTATAAGATTAAAAAAAAAAAAAAAAAAGGCAGAGACACAGCAGACACTGAATGACCACTCTCATACACATCTGTGTCTAACTTCTCAGGAACTTGTACCTTGAACTCCTACAAGCATGCCACTTGTCCAGAGGACTGCTGGGAGAGCCCAGGACAGGTCAAGGCAGGGACAGTGACTAAGGTCAGCTCACTGGCTGTAACACACTCTGTTAAAATTGCAGCTGCACCAGAATGGAAGTTTTATGCAGAAAAGGAAGCGGCTCTGCCCTTTTGCACATCTGCGATGCAATGCACTATTAAGCAAAATTAACTGATTATGTAGCAAACATGGCAAAATGAAGCCCTGACTCCTCTGACAGCGCTATCTCTTTTTTAATGAGGCACAGAACAATCTGTTACCAGGGTTAGTGCTGCAGACAGTGTTTATGGTAATGGGTCCCAGCTCATCTATTTTTTTTTATAGTTCAGTAGGTACTGCAGATGCCAGAGGTACCATACATTACCTGCTGAGCCTACAGGGTCACAATGTTTGGCCATGTCACTGGATATTAACAAACTTGTACAAAGGGCCTCCAACAGTTTTATACGTTTAATGACATCTATGCTACTCATCCCAATCTGTTCCTCCAGCTTGCCTCACTAACACTCGGTCCAGTGTGTTCACACCTGTATGGGTCATCCTCCTCCATTACCTGGAACTTTCCTTGCCTCAAGTATGTTGTGCTGGCCATGCCTAACTTATCAGGCTTTTGTAAGTCAAGGAGCAGCTGAAGAACATTGCTAGGAAACCCTACAGGCAACTACAGAATCAGCTAAACTGTGCACAAAATAGGTCACTTCTGCATTATCAAATGCATTTAGTGCAATTACAATCATCAGAGAAATGAAAAAAATACAGTAAAGAACAGAGGAGGGCAGGCCATCCACAGCAAGTGTGAAGTCCTCTTTCTTCACAAGAGAATGCCATCATCAGGTCACCCTCTCTAGTAAAATAACAGACTTTAAATTGGACACGGTTTTTATCACATAATTAAAGGCTGCAAGAGGGCATATTTAGGTTTTTCAGTACTGTGATGAACATCAGAAGCAAGAGCATTGAATAAAGCATTAAAAATCTGTAATGGAGTCTCTGGAAAGGAACCAGATAGGAGCTGCTACCTGTGAAAGAAGCCCACTGCCTTTCCACAAAGCCTCCTCATCACTTGCAACTTCTCAGAGGAGCATATTGCAAAGGGGAAGAATGCACTTTGCAGGGCTTTCAGCCCATGAGATAGAGTAAGAAGTAGTTTCCAATTCCCAGTTCTTGAGATGCCATGCATCTCTGAAAGACTGTCTCCAGAATTTTCTCCCCAGTGACCATCAACACCAGCTCTTCTGCCTGGATATCCTGATTAAAATTCACATCCTGCTTAAAATTTGCACCCAACTAACTCTGATGAACAGCTCTCACTGAAGTGAGGCTGCTCCCCTAAGGAGCCAGAAAGTCTTGTACTTAACGTACCCTGACATGTGAATGTCCTGCATTAACGGAGCAGGCTGACACAGGACACAAAGATGACAAGTGCTTTAGTGAAGATCCCTTCCTGCACAAAGCAGTCCACAGGCTGCACTTCTTCCCCTTTTAGACAGAATCACCTGCAGTCCATTACAGCCTTGAGCGTTTTCATTACTTGAAATCACAAAAGTAATTTAACACCTTTAAAAGTAATAAGAGCTCATCTTGGAAGTTGGGATTCAAACCATTTGGGGTGGCATAGTGTGCCATGATGAGTACAACTCTTGCTGTGTAGTATGCAGACTGGCAGGAAAGCATCACAAGGTAGGGGGTATTCCATGTTAACCACATTTTTTCATGTCAATTATCAAATTATTTCATGTCAGTCAAAATCCCTCTCCTCTCTGTTCTTAGGACACACTCCAGACAGGCCATAAGCACCGTATTTGTCAGGTGAAGTACTGAAAACAAGACACCCATTTTGTTTGCTGCATGGTTTCTTGTACAAGGTGAATGCTTTCATCACCTGAACACATGGGTTTCATAAATGAAAAAAACTAAAGTGAAAATAAAACTAATTTGATTGCTTGGTTGTTCTCCATACTTCACTTGAGAAATACAGATTGAAAGATTACACACAAGACAGCACTGATGCAGAGGGATTGTGACACCACACCAAACCATAACCAGACTAAATCCTCTGTCTCCTCCTAATCCCTCTGAGAATGCAGGATATTTACTTCTATTATCACCATTGCTCCACTTCCCAGCCCTGACTGCTGGTTACTGTAGTACAGTATGTACTCTTCAGAGTTGCTGAGTCAAAGAAAAAACAGCCCAAGTAATTAGAAAACAAACAAACAAAAATAGACTTTTCCTTCTGTCCCTCCCTTCCTCCTTAAATAAAGCAACATCACAGACTGTGAATCACATTGTGGCCATCGTATGACCATATCAAAAGCCTTGTATTTGTTATTTCTTTTGCTGTGCACGCAGACAAGATAAAAATGTTTTACTGAGAGCTAGTCATCATAAAGTACCCACTGAGACAATAATTTATCTTCGCATGCAAGGGATCTCAAGATGCAGATTGCTGTTTACAGACTACAGATTTTTTGGAGGAGGGAATATTAACTAGGGAGAAGTCATGTCATATGTTTGATCCTAATATTTGCTGGCTTTGGAGCAGCATGGTTGTGTGGGACTTGTTCAATTTTAAAACATACTTGCTGATACTGAAAGTAAATGTCTTTTTACACGAAAATCAACAAATACAATTTATTATGTATATATTATGTAACATACTCTCACTCATTGTGCCTCAGCTTGGACCTAACACATAAACTGGACTCCTTAAAGCTTCACTTGCACTGAAACTTAAAATTAACAATGTGTAAGCATGTCAAGCAGTACATGAACACCATTTAAATAACACCAGAAAAACTGGAATCAATTCACAGTAAGTTCTCAGAAACAGCATTTAACAAAGCCCTGGAGTCTTTAAGTGACACAAGAATGCCTGCTTCCAGGTAGAGCTATGCTGTGGCTGTGCTGAAAGGCATGGGCAGAACTGAAAATGCACTTACTTCAGCCAACCACTGCCACTGTATTTCTCTCTAAAGAAAGCAAATGACTGAATTATCAACTGTAAATGACTTCTGGGTCACAGAAGGAGGTGGAAGGGTTGAAACCTTGAACTACAGCTGCTGATGCCTAGTGTCTTTATCTCCCTGCTCCCTATGGTGTGTAGTTGCTGGTTATCTCAGAGGATGAACGACCTGCCTGCAATGAATTATGCCTGCTTATCTTCCAGACGGGCTATACACCAAGTCATTAAGTCATCTAAGAGTATAACCCTAAGGGAATTACCAAATGAATGTGAAATCCTGTCCTGCTCTAAGCCCTTGTGACAGACTTCTCCCTGCTTCTGGTGCAGGCGCCACAGGGAGCAGGAACGGGGCTTGAACATCTCTCACCTGTTGGCGTGGCTACTTGTTTTCTGTTATTAACGTTTTCTGCTTCAAAGGCTGCAAAGTTAGGTGATGTCAGAATACTAACAGTCATCTCCTTCAGAGGAAGGGAAAACACAGCCCCTCTCTGACCACCAATATTTCCAAACTCCAATGTACCAGCTGAGACAAGCAGCCAACATGAGACTAGCAGAGAGCTTACGGCTATCATATTTGCGTTGGGATATAATGGATTTTGTCCAGATGAAAGGGTGCACTTCTTCTGAAGAGCAGCACATTTTTTTAATTAAAATAAATTGATTTAGTGACAGGATTTGCAATTGGGTATCTGACAACCCACTGACCTTCACACACATATACAAACAACTGAGGCTTGATGCATTCAGAGAAACGAATTCCCGCTTGAGACCACAAAACACTGAGATCACTGACTCCTACAGAACCCAAGGAACCCCCTCTAAAGCAGAGTGTATTAAAGGAGACTTAGGGTAAAGATTGACCTGCACAGTGAACCTTTCCAGATAACTTCATGAAGTCTGGGGGATAAATAACATCTTTAAATAGAGAGAAAAAAGCACGTCTGACAAAGGCTCACCCATGCTTTATTACAGCCTGGCAAAGCTTTAGCTCACCATTTGCCTGGGATGCTGTGTCCCGTTGCTCCTTGTACTGAGTAAGTTGTGCAGTAGTTAAATATCTCCTTTCAAGTATTCTCAGCGCCCACACAAAGGAAAGAGGCTCAGCAGCACCCTTAATGAGAAGAGACACACTAGCACCTCCAGACAGCACTAAACAGTTTGGCACCCAGCCTCTCAAGCTGTTTTCAAGGGGCTGTTGCTCAGGTTTGTTTTTAGTTTCCCATTATCTGCAGCCAGGCTAATGAATACCCTAGGAGGTGTTTCCTTGAAGGTGGTGGTGGGGCAGCCTCTGTGTTCCACCCTGGCTGAACAGCAACTGAACCTGAGTTTTACTGGGAAGGAAAATAAGCAGGATCCTCTGTGAAAGAACGAGCCTGTCAGAATGGAAATCTGCACCTTCACAAAAGGCCAATGAAAATCCCTAACCTTCTGTCTGGTGATGCCTACAAAACACATGAATGAATGAAGCTCAGCACCATTTCAGGGTACCCTTCTAAATTTAAAATTATAGATTAAAAATAATTTTTTAAAAGCTCGGTTTTCTTTATTTAAAAGTTCACTGAATGAAAACCCCTCCCAGCCTGGTCAACCTGATAGGTTTCTCTGAATGTTACCAGATAAAAAATAAAACCTAATCCTTGCTTGAATGTTCCTGGGACAGGGCCAGGATATTTATATCTTTCCAGGGCAAAACTCAAACTAGGCCTTGTGCTGTGCCAAGAAAAGTCCTGCTAGGACAAGGAAAGAGGAAATTGCTCCCGTTTCCATGTGGACATCAGAAAATGTTGTCTGGAAAACAGAAGATGCCACACAGATGGTCAGAGAGCAACCAGACTTCCTTTAGAAAGCTACATACAACACTCCTCCCAAAACTTTTTTTTTGGAGGATGGCTCAGGCTTGTTGTTCTTCTGCATGTGTTTTGGTTTGCCTTTTTTTTAATCAGGACCTTCTACATTAATAAAAAGTAATCTAAGTAATTTAAGTTTCTTTTTCAATCAGTATGTCATGCCCAGAGACATACAGGGCACCTCCACAAGTGTGATTTTAATCTTATCTTCCTATGCATAGTGGTTTATATAAGGACTTACGTTTTTTTCTCTTATATAAAACCTATTTTTTCACACTGTACCTCCAGCCACTGCCACAAACGAGGAATTAAACTGCATGATGGTGCAAAGTTTTTCACTAATAGACCAGCTTCTAAGCCTGCAAGCAGTCTGCTAAAGGAAAAATAAAAGCAACAGCTTTTCAGTTTTAGTGGACAAGGACAGCAAGGGCTCCCTTGTTAGCTTCTATTTATGGTCCCACAGCAGATGACCTGAATCTCCTCCATACTCATCCCCCTCTACAGAGCCTATAGCTTAGATTATTCACTTCTTAATGAAAACACCACCTGCCAGATGGACAAGAGAATAATTACATTACACTTACATTATTAAAATACATACAAGTCCCGTTTGCTGTGCACAGAGCAGTGCTATACATCTGGGTCTGTGTACAGTAGAAAGACTTTCAAAAATGGGATTTTCCTTGCTGCTTTTTATGGTAATAAAGATCAGCATCTGATTCATGCAATTGCCTGATGCAGATCTACCTGATGTGGAAAGGCAGCTCTTGGAGTAATAAGCTGCCTTTCCTTATCATCTGAGCTGGCTGGGTTTTGTAGGCCAGGGTTCAACTATTGCATCCACAACACACTGGCTTTCCCACCTGAAACCCCAAACAGAATGGAGAAGACACCACCAGGAACTACACAGAAGGACAGAGCTCTAATGGGAGTCAAATAGAGGTAGGGACCTTATCTGAACTTGATAAAAAAGCTTTGGATTTAAGTCTAGGGGTGAGCAGAAGTTCAAGCCAATTACGCTCCTGTATCCCTAATACTATCCATGGCCTCAGCCAACAGCACGTCCTGCCCTGGTAGTGTGTCTCAGGGAGCATTTACACCTCTCTGGTAAAAGCATCATTATTCATATTTCTGGGAGCCAGAGGTACAGAATTAGAAACCAAAATGCCTGAATGGGCAGAGCAGCACATAATAGTTTCATCATTTAAAAGATGGCCACAGAGTGAGTCACTTACTGTATGGCCACAGCTGCATCTGCATGGAACTGAGGAGTGCAGAAAATTGATTTCCACTCCTGAGAAATGTCCTGAACCTTTAACGGTGTTTATCCGGGAGGCTGAGAAGACCAGGGAATGCTTTCTGCTTGTTGAACCCATTTCTTTCTTCCCCCAAAAGATGCTACATCTTTAACAAAAAAGGCCATGTTTTGTTAAAAACACGTTTCAAAGTTTAACATCCATAAATTGTGCTAACATAGAAATTTCAGTAATACCATTTCTTTCTGTTGTCCCACTACTTCAAATACTACTCAGAAATACTAATCTGGGGCTAATGAGACTTTTCCAGCCTATTCCCACTTTCTTGGCTCTTGTTCCTCAGATGGAGCAGAGCTGTAAAAGATCCTTTGGGGACTAATCAATGCATATTTGCAGACACTTGAAGAAACTACTGGTTGGTTTAGCTGAATACATAAATTTTGCCATTCAGCTCAGTCTTATCAGAAATGCTGGATGGCTGTTGTCCTCACAGGGTGAAACAACAGGAGCACAGTGCTCAGTGTACACACGGTTCACTGCCTCTGCTACTGGGAAAAACAGTAAAGTTTCTCCTTAGAAGGATGATCATGTTTTGGGTAAGTAAATAAGATGGAAGAAGTCCAGAGCTCACACTAACCAATGCTAAAAAAATCTTGCACACAAGCCATCCTGTCTTTCTGGCTGACAACTAAACACATATTTCTTTGAGGGAAGAAAAAATCTCAAATCAGTTTGCCTGAGACCCGAACTTCAGTCCTAGCCAGACAGCAGTCCTAATTTCACCAGGAGCCAGACTCCAGCCCTGGATGGTTTCCATCAGGATTCCATTAAGCCTGTGCATGTGCAGCTCTCATAATTTGAAAGAGCCACGTGTGTATCCAAGAGCAGATTTGGATGTTGTGTTTGTTTCTGGCTTCATAATGGTTCTCATGCCCCTTAAGTAACAGTCGGTTTTCTGGAAACTTAGTAATTTCTTAAATATGTTCACAAGTTTGTCCCTCTTATCTGGCAAACAAGATTGAAATTAACAAATGTCTTTAGCTTTTGTTTTTACTTTTGAAGACAAAAGATTGTTTCTCTGAAGGAAGATGTTGGTTAGACTGCATAGTTTCCTGCTCAGGAATCTTTTTCCTTTACCAATACCAATGTCTGCAGAGGTTCTGCCACGTACAGCTCCTAGTTTGTCTCCTAGGCTCCACTGAGTCAGTCTAAGGTGTCAGAAGTGGACTAACACCTATTTTATGAAAACAGAAATTACCTCAGAACACAGAATACCCAAAGAAAAGAACAACTTTGTACAAGAAATAGTTCAGGTAGCCTGTGATCCCAAGCAATTCCCATTGTTCTTGGCAAGAGCAGGGTATAGATCTAAATTCCCAAACGCAGCAATGTTTATTGCACTAGCTTGGTGATTCACTAAGTACAGGATGTGCCCAATTATTCTGTGTATTTTTCCAATCCTATTTCATAAACTTCAGTTGAACAAGTACAGGAATACATTCTTTCTTTCTTGTCCATTAAAATTAATTTAAAGAAAGGCCATCTGATTCGAACAATAAAATCACCAACTGGCTATACGTGTAAGGCTTTTTTGTTTTGTTGTTGTAACCATGGAATCAAAAACCTTGGCTGTTAAGTGCATATATTCTGTGATACAATCGCTTTATTTTTTGTCTCAACCTGCAGAGAAAAGTTTTGCTTTTAACTTAGGATGCTGGGTGTGTTCCAAATCCAAAAATTAAAAACAGCAGCTCTAAAGGACATGGATATCTGAGCCAACAACATTTGACTGTCTAACATAAAAATTAGCGGAACTGTTATTACTAAAAACAAACTATTAGATCTTTCCAAGATAAGTAAAAACTTAGAATTCTGACTATCAGTCCACAAACAAAGCTTCTAATTTAGTTTGTTTGAACACAACACCATGGATAAAAGAGATACAACTTCAATTTTTGTATCTCTAAGTTAATTTCCCTACCTTAAGCAAGCTGGCTGTAAACTGAAGCTTTGCCTCATTTTTCTTCCAAGATGTCTTATTACAAGTAAATACAAGTCTTTGAATTATCATCAAGGTGACAACCATGCTCCATTGCTACACATTCAAAATTATTTTGTGAATCAAGTGTGGGGTTCACTGCAAAAGTAGCAAAGGCAACGACACGCAAGATGAATGCAGGGCAAGGTCCCCAACTCCCACCACAAGGCACATGCAGCATTTATGAGAATCCCAGCAGCCAGGATGTGTTCGTCCAGCTGAGATGAAGCAGGTTTCACCTGGAGAGCTCACATCACCCTGCCTGAAGCAGATGGGGCAGCCTGAGGTGCAGTGGCTTCCCATAAGCCACACGGCTCCCTTTGGTACCACAGATGCAAAGGAAACCTGGGTTTCTTAAACCTGCAGCTAGGATCACCCCGGCTGTTTCCACACGCGTGGGTGGTCCGAAGCAGTTCGGAAGCAACCCCCCTAGCCATCCCTCCCACTGCAAGCTAGCTTTCTTCACAGGTGGCTCTGCTGGGCCCAAATGAAATTCCTTTCAGAAGAAACTAAAAAGGAAATTCAGCTCCAGAGACATACCAAATGCCTTCACATCTTTGAATTAAGATTGAAGTATATGAAACAAGCAGTGCTTTGGGCAGATTCAACCCACACATGCAGCGGGGACATTTAGTCCAAAGGACCAGACAAAATTTAGCCTGGAATAAAATGTTCAGTTTGAATATAGTGTAGATACAAGAGCCTCTGTACCTGCTGCTTTGATCTACTCATCCTCTCCCACTGTGCCACATAGCAGGTACAGCCCCTGTCTGTCTAGCACGGCGAGCTGACAGGCCAGCCAGTGCCTCTTGCCATGTGTGCAGGACAGACATCCAACATATTTGTCGTGGACAGCCAAGTATTGCACTAATAAACCATTTTATGCTCTAAATTTGAGGATGAAAGTATAACCTTCACACTCCTGGCCACAAATTCACAAGGCAGATCAGAGTTCTGGCCCAGCTTGTATGAGCTCTTCTCTGACAGGACTCACACATCTGTTGAAGCCCATCATAGAAAGTGCACCAGAAGCGGCTGCCCACTACAAACCTGAGGCATCTACACCACTGCACAAGGCCAAGCAACACCTGAAGAATCATCACTGATGTGAGCCATGGATGAGATCACCCACTCTTCCCAGTGGCACTCAGACAGCTGAGGCCAAGCTGCCTTGAGACACTTGCATCTGGCAAAGCTGTGCCATCCCAACCAGGTCAGCCAGTTTGAAGCAGGCTCACCCTCGCTCCTGGCAGCAGAGGTTTACCTCCAGCAGCTGCCCAGCACTTCAAGGAAATAAGTGTCACCTCACCACTTTGCACATGCACCCCACAGTTGCAGTCACTGGTCAGGCTTTGCAACCTCACTGGGAAGAGACACGAGAGTAAGATAGACCAAATTAAAACCCTAAGCCCATTAATCACACCCTCATGACTTCAGATAATGCAACGTGCAATGTGCACCATATGCTTATGTAGGTCTTGCCCTTGGCCATAATCTAGATTATGGAATGCACTAGGAGCAGGGCTGTGGTGAAAAAATGAAACAATACAAGGCAGGAGGGACAGGCAAGAGTCACATGAATTCACTCCCTCGATGGAAGGCAGTTATGCAAGGAGTTCATACCTGAACTCAAATGGCTCAATCAACATTCCTGAAATGAAACTCATTGATTCTTCACATAAAATGAGACCAAAAGTGATAGCATGTACCCACTCTTTGACACTCTCAGTGCTTGAAGTGGAGCTCAAATGGATCATTGCTGCTTTGCAAAGTTCTCTGTGAAGAACTGCCAAAAGAACAAAGTTATGTGAAATATCACTTTATCATTCCTACAGTGGAAGCAATCACAGAAATGGCAGTGGAAGAATGCAGCTGAAGTAGTTTCCTCTGGCCTGCTGCAAGGCACCCAAAAAGCTCTTCAGCCTCACTGGAGAATTGCAGGGATCTCTGCATTACAGTGATTTCATGCCTCTATTTGCAGACAGTGTTGCATGATATTTGTAGAGCTGCATTAATAGAAATCCTTTAAATAAACAACGCAAGTGAAAATTGGACATACTCAAATTGCATGATCTCCATGCTATGCTAAATACTAATGCTGTTTGGTATAACTGTAGACTACTTCACACGAAAAAAACCCATTACTTTTGAGGGGGAAATGATCCATGTGGAGATATACAAAGATATAAAATCAAACACATTAGAAAATGAGTATTCCTATTTAGACCAATTGCTTAAAGTCAACTTTTTTTCCTATAAAACTGCTGTATTTCCAACACATACACATACACATTCCAACACATTTGATATAGCAGGTTTACAGTGGGTAGATGACAAGTCCCAGAGAGAAGCTGTCCCTGCAATCCTTTAACACTTACAGAATCACAAAATCTATTAGGCTGTAAAAGACTTTTGATCATTGAGGCCAACCTATGACCTGACACCACCCCTTGTCAACCAGACCCACGGCACTAAGTGCCTCATCCAGTCCTTCCCTGAACACCTCCAGGGGTGGTGACTCCATCACCTCCTTGGGCAGCCCATTCCAATATCTAATCACCATTTCCGTGAAGAAATTCCTCCTGATGTCCAAACTAAACCTCCCCTGGCACAGCTTGAGGCAATTTCCTCTCATCCTGTCACTGGTTGCCTGGGAGAAGAGACCAACCCCACCTGGCTAAAACATCCTTTCAGGCAGTTAGAGGGAGCAATAAGGTCAGCCCTGATCCTCCTTTTCTCCAGGCTAAACAACCCCAGCTCCCTCAGCTGCTCCTCACAGGACTTGTGCTCCAGACCCTTCACCAGTTTCATTGCCCTTCTCTGGACTTGCTCCAGCACCCTCATGTCCTTCTTCCACTGAGGGGCCCAGAACCAAACACAGGATTTGAGGTGTGGCCTCACCAGTGCCAAGTACAGAGGAAGAATGTTCTATCAACAGCCCTATTCTCCAGATATAAATCACCTGATTTTTCATTCTATCTCCCAGTCTGGTTTTTTTGCCTGCAGATAGTGAAAGATTGCTTCTAAGTGATAAAACTGTTAATTCCTGCAACTCCACCTGGCAGAAACAACAGGACACTTTAAACAATGTAGTCTGCATGTACAACATTTATCTTACAGGTGACTTTTAATGCACACAATAGAAAATGTCCTTCTGTCTTCATCAGAAGTTGCTATCAGCTCAAAATCCAATTAACTTAATAAAATTAAAGGAGGAAAAAAAAGGGAAAAAAAAGGACAGAGTGAGGTTGGTGAGAACAAGAGTAGGACAGAACTGCCCAGAACCTCTTCTGTATCTGAAGTCCCCTTCAGCCCACCTGAAAGGTCTTGTTTATACCTAGGTAGAAAGCCTAGACTGATTCTAGGATTGGGAAAGTGTCTTCTTCTGACCTAAAGAGATTAAATTTAGATACCTGTGGTACCTAAGTGCTATAATGGAAAGACAGTGAGTAGAGTGAGTTTCCTAAAGAGAATGATTGAATACAGAAGGTGTGAGCTGTGCTGTGAGCTCTCCTTGCCTGCAGAGAGCACCTTGGACACACACAGCCATTGCAGTAACACCTGCAGGAGCTGATGGGGGGAGGCAGCCCCAGGTAACACTGTTTCACCCTGAAAGAAGCCTGGAGTGCAGCAGGCACAGTAAGGAACACTGTAGAGGCAACTATTTTGCCTGAGTTTTTCAGTTTGAGTAATCTTAGATAATATGAGTGATAACAGTAGGTAATAAAAAAAACCGCATAAATATACAACCCTAAGCCTCCTGAACTCCTTTGATCTCAACAAACCATGCTGTCAAGCACTTGCAATGTTATAAACCTTGCCAGGATGGTGGAGGGAGACACCAGAAACACACCACCAAGAATACCACGCCTCTGAGAACTGATCAGTGCTATCTGCTCAGCTGAAGAGGAAGCCACAGAGCAGGGGAAAGCAGAGCACGCCCTCCACAGCCAGGGCTCTGCCTGGGGACAAACACCCATGGGCATTCCCATTCCATGCACCCCCCAGCTGCCACTGCACAGCGTGGGTGGGCACCCTGCCTGCCCAGCGGGCACGGGAAAGCCATGTTCTCTTGTGCGTGGGGTAAGCAGACTTAAAAGTCAAATACCCTTCTTGAACAGGGACTACAAGCACAAAAGCACAAGCCATGACTTCTATTAGCAATCCCTGGAGCAAATGCTTTCTCTAAACATGTCGATATGCACCATTGGAAGTGGACAATGCTTCTACCCCCCCCAACCATTCTTGATAAAACACAAAGGCATCCTCTTTAGGGAGCTTACTCTTTTAACTCCCCCTCAAACCAACAGTAGCCAAGCACTAAAAATAAAGGTAAAAGCTGCTCCATGAAGGTTCTAAAGATGACAGCAGTGCCACATGCCTCGAAGGAATCATTTGTCCCCTAACATTTCAGGCATTCAGACAGAGATGGACAGAGAGACACTTGGCTTAATGCTCCTTCCCCTCTCCCCTCCCCTCCTTCTTGGAAATGGTATTCTGTTTGAACAGTTTGCTCCGAGTACCCGTAGCCATCCTTGGCTTTAAATGCCTCCTTCCTCCAGGAATCATTTCAATGTAGGCCACTCTATTTATGCTGCTCTTCTGTAATCAGGGGATGAAAGAATATCGCTTGCAAGACATGCCTGCCTGGTTCACAACCTATCTCCAGGCAGTGCCAACAATAGGACTGCTTACAGCTAATCCATTTACTTGGCTTACCTGTTATATTCCCATCCCCTTAATAAGCACTACACAGCAGCTTCACCAAACTTGGAAACTGCTAAATGACCCGTAGTAACCTCCCCTGCGCCACGTACTTGGAAAGCTGTGGATTTGGATTTACACAGAAGCAAACCAAAATTGCCATGGAGCTTCCAGTGGCCTGCCATTGAGAGAAGACATCTGTGCCCTTCCCTGCGTGGAGACAGTGCTGTGACCACTTGTGGATACAAGCACCTCCCTCTCCATGGCTAACCTTCAAGGAACAGAAGCCATGTACAACACAAACAGCAGCTCCCTTTTCAACATCTGAAAAAAAAAATCACATTATACTACCTTTTTCTAGACCCTCATGCATGCAGAAAAGGTTCCCAAAATGCTGCTGACCTCTATGGTAAAAGGGCATTTAGCCTCCTCCAAGTGGCTCTGAGATACTGGAACCCACAGTTTCCTTTCTTCCTTTCAAGAAGTAGCAGCTTCAGTACTGCTTTTCCCTGCAAATTGCTGTGAAAGGTAACAGGCAAACAAAAAGCAGCAGAAAACAGAGACTGGAGCTCCAGTGGCTTCAGAAGAGCTGCAGCTCCTGCATCTACAAAAGCCCAAATTCTTCATCACATGCAGAACAAGACAGGGAAATGGATCAAGAATACAGAATGGAAGACCCACATTATTTCTACTTAAAACAAAACACTTGACCTAATTGGGTAGGTAAAGAAAGCAATCTTTCCCTACACAGAGGTCTAGAGAGGGAAGTGGGGATTTTGGAACTCAGGCATCAAAAATATATTCAATTACAACGCTAAACAAACAAAAATCCACAAACTAAATTTAATTAGAAGAAAAAAATAATCAAAAACCCCCCCCAAACCCTGATACTGGCAAAAAAATATATTAGTAGAAGAAAGCTTCTAATAGAACTGAACTCCAATGGAGACCAGCTAGATGCTGTGGAGCAAGAGAAGAGACCCAAATACTATGAAGTGTGTTTGCAAGCACATTTCAGAATGCACTGAAGTAGCAATACTTACATAAATTTTATTAAGAACAGTAAAGGACTACCAGAGTACAGCTCTAAAAGATACCACTTTCAGGAGGAGCAGGAGAAGCCCAAGGATTCAGGTCATCTAAGAGAACACCTGGTCATTTGTACCTTCCCTGTGCAAAGTTCTCTGATATCAGACATCAGCTGATGTCAGCACACAAAAATGGAATACTAAAAAACCCAAACAGTGGCTTGACAAGTTCAGAGAAGAAAAGAACTATCAAACTTCTTACAACAAAAGAAAAAAAAATTAAGGTAATTAACCACTGGGGAAAATAATTCCAAAAGCTTCACCATCTTAAGTCTTTAAATCAGAACTGGATTTCTTAAGAGTAACCTCAAGCTCAGCTCAGAATTCACATCCTTTATGCAGGAATTATCAGATGAAATTTGATGTCCTGTATGTCACACAGACATGAGATCACAAGCATCGGTCTTTTCAGCTTTAAAATCTATTAATTCTATTCTATATGTGCTAGGAACTCAATTACATTTTGTAACCATCAAAACCTATACAAATATTATCACATTCCTGCAAAAGATAAGCTAAAGAAGAAACAGTTCATAAATCACAAAGCATTGCAAAATGAGGCTTCTTATGTTGATGAAAGTGTATTAATAAATCAAAATTCTTTTTAAAAAGGTGCTTTATAAAATTCATTTAGATCTACAGAAATTCCTCCTCACGTTACCCTACTGTTAAAACACGATTTTTTAATTAAAATTTCACGGTTAACAAATAGTATCAATAATCATAACAAAACGTGTTCACCTATTTTCTTTTGCTTGACTGAGAAAAAAAAAAAAGAAAAAAAAGAAAAAAAGACTAAAGGGAAGAAAAGTCTCTTTTCAAATCCAGCACCTGGACCCTAGTTGATAAGAAGTGCTCTCTTTACACATGCTTGATTCCAGAATGGAGAAAAAAAAAATTCTCAGAGAATAAAAATACTTTGAGTTGGAACAGCAATTTCCATTATTAGCACTAGAACACATTAGCAGTTAATGTCTTTCTCATAAGGATGCATCCTCCCTGGTGGCTGGCCTGGATGAGAGACTCACGGTGCTGGGTGCTACATGAACACAGAGTACCAAGAAATGTCTGCTCTTTCAAACAGCTTGTTTAGAGCAAGCTGCCTTTTTCCCACATCTCAAGGAAATGCAGAAGGCAGGTGAGAGAACCATACTTTTTGGAAACTGCAGCTGTACTTTGTATCACTCCAACATCCCTCTCTTCCCTGTTGTGCCATCACCTCCCATCCCCTCTTGCTAAGGTTGAACAGTACATGCTTACTTAGCCCTGTGAGTAGATTAATCACAGCTCCTGATACATTAAATGAAGTAGATGGGGCTCTATCATATTTCTACATTAATGCCACTTTACTTAATCCAATCTCTTTATTTCACTCAAACATTAGGCATAGTTTTCAAATTTGCATTTTATTATTAATAGAAAGAATTTTATGGTGATTTTTTCCCCTCCCCAACAAAACAGAAAAAAAAAAAAAAAAAAAGAAGAGGTCTAGTCCATTTTTTTGAGAACAGGCTTTTTCTTAGTAATAAAAAGGATCATATGACAACAGTTTTGCAGTGTATCGTGCAAGCTCTGCTGGAGTCAATCCAATTTCTATACAAGTGCTGCCATTTGGACAACAAAGCCGCCTTATTGAAACGGGCAGGCTTCATCTTAATTCTGGCACTACTGAATGGAGAATACACACTAGCTGGGGAACAATGAACCAAGAAAAGAGTTACAAATCTCTCGTGACAACTGCACGCCAAGGAAGAGAAGACGCATTATGATAGTGTTGTTTGCTCTGCTTCTTCCCAAGACCACTTTCAAACAAAGGTGGCTTTTTTGCACTCAAAGCTGAAGGCTCTTTCCAGATTTTACACATGTACCTTCCAACCCCCATCACACATCCAGTGAGACCCTCCTTGCCATTCCTTGGACAAAAGTGAGGAAAAAGAGGCTACCATCTTCCCACTCCCTTTCCTCTCCTGCCTGCTTTGTCTGTCACCCCTTCTATTTGGAGCCTCCCCTGCTATTTTCACATTTAAAGCACATAGAGCTGGACTGTTGTATTGTTCTGGGGAAAAAAGTATTTGCCTTTATTAAATTTACTTCACTTACTTCTCAGTGAAATTTAACTTCTGAATTCCTGAGATCTTCTGAAGTTAGGCTTAGTTCAAAAGTGCCTGCCTTGACCTCAGCTCCTGAAATAAGCTGGTCCCCAATTCACCTGGTGACACAAGCAGAAATTCCCCCCAACATGGTGCATTTTGATGAACCATTACATACAGATGTATAAATAAATGCTAAAGTGTGTATGTGATACAATATATTCTGCAAGTGTGCATTACAACTGTTACAGAATAGTGTGCATAAAATCCCTTACAGAACAGGTTAGAAAATGCTGTGACCTTCCTAGTTTTTTTGCTCCCAACATGCATTTTTAAGTGGGAGTGTAAGAAACCAATATAACCCCATATAGGGGTAAAAAATAAAATTAAATCTCAAGGTAGCAGAAGATCACGTGCACATCACTTAGTCCTGCCAGCGATTCTCAGGTGACAATGTGTGACCCTACCAGGAGAACATACACACCTGGGCAGAAAGGGATGGTGACTCCAAGCCTGGCTCTCATTTGTAGTGAAGTTTTCCACTTTGCTTTAGTTTGCATGGAAGAGACTGAGATTGCATCCATAGGAGCAGACCAAACCTCTTCCTGCAATTCAAGGCAATTTCACCAGTGTTTGCAGAAGTTTCAGAAAACCTGGCAATGGGTACTTCTCCCCACCACAGATGACTACAGCTCTTCAGGCTGCTAGCTTCTTGGCAGGGTAAATACAAGGACATATATACACCCATATAAACATGCACACACATAGGGAGATAGGACAAAACCTTGTGAAACCTGTGAAACAGGCCAGCTCAGTCCATGAGCTTCAATGTAATGAGGTTCTTAAAACCTTTCAGGTATTTACTCTGGCAAATATAACCTGATAATACAGGTATTTGTAATATAAATCAAATGCAAGTAGGTGCATGTTTGTTTTTTTTTTTTTAATTAAAGCAATTACAATCTTTTAAAGATTTGAATATAAAGCTTTGCTTGGTAATTCTGGTAAGAAGGATCCAGGAAAATACTAGCTTCAAAGACTCCTGGAGAGAAACACCAACTCATCACAAAATGCTAGACATTTACAAAGAGATCTTTCAAGGACAACAGCACAGCTTTCTCTTCATATCCCACCAGTAAAAGACAACAGGAGCTGAGAGACTAACTCTTCTGGTATACCTGAAAATCTCCTCATTACTGTTCAAATTGAAAACTGGAAAGCATGAATGACTTTAAATTAAAAGGCATTTAAACCAAAGCCTTTTCTGTCACACCTGGTTTCAGAAACTTGATGATTCTAATGCTGATTTGTACAAAATGTCCTGTGGAAAGGGGGAATGGAGGGTCAAAAGCAGGATGAGTACTGTTCCCATGCCCACACATACAAGATGAGGAGAAAGATCTGGCACTTTCTTTTCCTTATTAATAAATAGCTTTGGATTCTCACTCAGCAAAAAGGAATTAATTTTATCTCCAGTGGATTGCAGCATCTTGGCAGGAAACACAGAACACGAGTTGAATCTTTCTAGACCAAGTCCTCAAGCTTGGCTGATGTGAACAAAAATATGCAATGGGAGTTCTTCTCTCTGCAAATAATTGTTTGGGAGGGAGATGAAGCAAGTCACAGACCTAATGAGCAGAATTGCTCAGCTCAGCCACTCCGCTGTCCTGCAAGAGTACAGCTTTTGTTCTCTTTGACATTCGAATGGGATTCTTTTGAGACTAGGAGCCTGGGTCCATAGTCCACAACAACCAATGCTCTCTTACCTCTAATACGGATTAATGAAAGATGGGGGGGGAAATAAAAGCCCTGGAAGCCAGGAAATCTTGAGAACATCAGAAAAAGGTAAAACAGTAAGAAGTCCAGTCACTCAAAGTACCTGGAGAAGACCTTGGAGCTAGAAGGAATGTGGTTCAGAGCACATGGGTCAGGCTGGGGCTGTCCTCCCCAGCTAGATGCAAAGGGTACAGAGAGGCAATGACATAGCTGGGCCGTGCCTAACAGGTCCTCCTACCAAAAGTGAATTACAAAACACAACGTGAAAGGTATCATAACTACTAATCTGCTAATAAAGGCAAAGGTTGACTGCGTTCAAAAAGCTGCTAGACCAGCTACATGGAAATCTCAACTCTCCATGGAACACTTCCCTTGAAGACCACAGCTAAAGCTGACTTCTATAAATCAGTCAAGAGTTCCACCTTTCTGTCCATCAGAGCTGGGGCTCACAGTGCTTAAAAACCTGCAAATATGGGTACAACACACTGCATGGGGCATGCACATCACAAAGACAGCTGAGGTCTCCAGCAGCTGTCAGGGATCCTGAAAGCCTCACAGCACCCTGAATTGAATTCCCAGGAAGTACATCCATATCAAGATGCACCCAAAGGCTTGGACTCCTCTGGGAAAAAAAAATCCAAGTTGTCACCTCCACTGTGTCAATCTTGCTAGAGAAAAAAATGCAATTATCCAATCCACCACAAATTCTAACTGAGAAAAAACTGCTGATGAGAAAAGATACCAGGTTACACATGAAGGATACAATGTGCTTTTGTTAAGAAAAATCTACTAACTCGCTCCCTAAAACTTCTGATCAAAGCTCTAAGAGAGGTAACTGAGTGGTGAACAAAAGAACCTCCTTCATCACTGTTTAACACATTTAAATCCACAGGTAATAACTCTGATAAAATATACTAGATCTTAGACTCAGTTCTACTTCCCTGCTTGCAATTTCTAAAAAAAAAACCCAGAAAATAAAGAGCACCTTGCAAATCTATCATAACAAGTCCCTAGAGAAGAAGATTCAGCATACAAGGTTACAGCTGCCACCCATCCTTCATGCAAAGGAAGACGGAAGGTGACTGCTCTGGTGTCTGCCCTTTTGTCCTTAGGTGCCAGTGACTGAGAAATGCAATACAATTTAAAAAATTCAGCAAAGTGAGTTTGTGTATTCTATCTGATTATCAGGTGTTTTAAGATTACATTTGAGTAATTAGATTAACAATGCAATAGGAAAGAAATACAGCTTTGATATAGGGTGCTTTTTGCAATCCTTTCTGTTAAAGCATTGTGGAAAGCACAGATAAATTTCCAGCATTTTCTAGCACAGTAATACTGGAAATCTCCTTAATCTGAGCCAGGAATTCCAAAAAGGAAAAAAAAAAAAAGAAAAAAAGAAAAAAAGAATATAAACCAACTGTAAATAAGGAGACATTTAGAAGTGCCCAGTCTATTCAAGGGAACTTTTAAAGTTCACAAACAAGCGCTTTTAAATCTTCTGCATTTGTCTTTGTTTCCAGCATTATAAATTCAGCCTAACCAAGGGGAAATTAACA
The DNA here is from genome assembly GCA_013397555.1 of Urocynchramus pylzowi. Lineage (NCBI taxonomy): Eukaryota > Metazoa > Chordata > Aves > Passeriformes > Fringillidae > Urocynchramus > Urocynchramus pylzowi. Next base: position 672,473 of record VZRH01001496.1, on the reverse strand, counting down.
CAGACTCAGAAAGAAGTGCTGGGGAAATAAGATGAGCTCCTTTATGTTTCCCAAGTGAGGAAAGGTCACTTTCTAAAACAATGTAAAATATGGTATTAATTTCAGTTGGCTTGTCATAACTCATTGAAGGTCTGAGCCACTTTTCAGCAGCCCGCCAAGCCAGAATGAAAACTATAATAATGGAAGACCGACTCCCAAGTGACATTCTTTTTGAGCCCAGAGGCTCCCAACACAGAGTGGCAGGCAGCAGAGCCTTTTGACACCAAATAAGCCAGCTTTTGTGTTGCCTTAACACAAACATTGGCCACGTGCAGACGTGTTCAGCTCAGTTGCAAAACTGCCCCATGTCCCATTGATGTCTTCTCATCTTGCCCCTTCCTGTCTCAAGAAGAGGATGCTTTTGGGAAGGTGTTTCACATCCTTAAAGCACAGTCAAAACCACTCCCCATGCCCAGCCACACTGACTCTGAAGGAGCAATTATCATGCTAAAGCAAGAGTTTGTAAAATGATGCCTAAATGCGGTAAATGAAAAACCTCAGTATGTACTTTTGTTGTCTGGGAAAGTTGTTCATGCTGTTCCTTAAGAACTTTTCACTCTTCTGTGAAAAAAACAGAGTTGTGGTCCAAAACTGATGTCACATTATGACATTAAATAAACTTTCATTCCCTCCTTTCTGAGTCAGAAGACACAGAAGAACATCCTGAATTAAACCAAAAATATATGGAATATTAGCTTCATATAAGACTTTTCTGGGATAATCCTGCAGCTGCATTTAGATAAAATAAAAATGGCAAGTATGAAATTTCAAATTAATTTTCTCTTTTTCCTGCTTAGAATCCAAGTAACTGCTGTTGGGTAGCAAACTACGACCACCACACACACTTGGCTAATGAAACAACCTCCCACAAAAATAATCTCTGGAGACAAAGAAAAGAGAGGCTACTGGAAGGTAAATAAACCTAACCACCGAGAAGTACCTAAAATAAGCAAAGGATTACAAAACTGTTCTCAAAACCATTCCATGTAATATGAATTCTGAAATTATTTCTGTTGAGCAGGAATTAGTTCACCTAGCATATTATGCACCAATATAATTATCAATACATCTTCATCCTGGTACGGAGAAGCAGCTGAAAAGTATCCTGACAAAAACAGTGATCCCATGATAACTGCAACCCTCTAATATGTGCTACAGGAAAACGATGCAGAAAACACCCAGTCTGTAGTTTGTTTGCTCTGAATATACCTAACTGCCTACAACAGAATGAAATTTTTAAGATCTTGCAAAGGAAACATTCAGGGTTTTGAGTTACCTGCCTGTACTCTGCAATGAACAGACTCTTTGGGTCACATGGCTTTGATTGTCCCTGGTACCTCCCACCTGAGGGAGGACAGAATGGTCTGCCCAGGAAGGTGGTGGAGTCACCATCCCTGGATGTGTTTAAAAAAAGACTGGATGTGGCACTCAGTGCTGTGGATTAGTTGAGGTGTTAGGAATGGGCTGGACTCGATGATCTTGAAGGTCTCTTCCAACCTTGTGATTCTGTGATACTGTGACAGCTGTAAATCGCGCCCCACGAGACCATGTCAACATCCTCCACCTTCAAACAGCCTGGCAGGATCACCCCATACCTGGCAACACTTCCAGGAGCACATAGGCAGTTGCCTCACAACCTTTAGGATTAAAATTTTGCCAGCCCAACATGCAAGGAAGTCAGAAAAGCTCCCGAAACACGCAGCCTCTTCTGAGTGAAACCATATGCACAATGTGGAAGAGGCTGGAAGAGAGAGGAACACGTTTGGATTTTGCTTATCTTGCAAAATACTGAACAACCTTAATTGCTTCACATATTAGAGATAATAACGAAGGATCTGAGTTGACTCTATGTGGAAACACAGCACCAATTTGAAATGAACACTCGGGCTGAAAAGAATAATCACAACTCCCTCAGTAAAGTACTGACTGGAGGCGGCAAAGATAGGAAGGCTGGACAACTGTGTCCCAGCACTGTAAAGAACTATTTATTCCCAAAGAAAGAGGCTTGCTTTCTCCAGGTGGTCGGGGAAGAAGAGGCAGAAGGTTCCTAAAGACAGGTTGCCTCTGATCCTCTTAATACATTAGATTAAAACAATTTCATTTCTTTTTGCCAGAGGTCTTGGAAACATCTATAGCTTGGCTAGCTTTAAGGTACTTAAAAAACAATTCGGTCCCATCTCTTGCTATTTATTTCTTTAAATGACAGCATGAGGTATGAAAGACAAGTTCTTGCAGCCAAAAGGTATTTAAACACAGACATGCTATCAGATTGAAATATCACATGAAATATCACACTCTTCCCTTTCTGGCTCTCTAGTTCCTGACTCAGACATCTCCTCACAGGATAATGGGAGTCCTGAGAAAGATGGGGAAGTCCCCACCAATGGATCCCCCAAATGTCTACAGAAGTCCCGGTGGACACAGCACCCATATCCTAAGAAACCACCCTAACTCCAGCACAGCAGCAGTGATTATGTTTCACACAGTGGGGCCAGGCTCTCCTGGCAGCTCAGAGTGGGGCACCTCGGCCCAAGGAAAGAGATAGCAGACACCAATTATCATTTTGCCATCTTAAACATTCTGCCATTGATTTGGCCAGTTTTTAAATTAATGCATGTTTTAAACAGGGAAGGACTCAAGTTCACCATGGTGAGCAGTAAGAAGTATTTTCTTGGCTTTGAAAAAGAAACCTGGCCTCACAAGAACTGCATGGGGAGTGTGCCAGCCCAAGATGCCTCTCTCCTCACACCCTAAAGGCTGACCATCACCTCCTCCTTACAATTCACCACCCCCCTATAGCAAGAGACAGCCAGATCCTCAGCCTGAGTGACTGCTCCCCTGACCTTGCTGAACCTGTGACTGCCAAAATACCTCTATTAAGAGGTTAGCCAGGAGGCAGCCAGCAAGGGAAGGAAGTGCCTATGGAACTGGTAATGGGAGTGGATATTTCATACAACGCCACAATGGAGCCCTACACAGAGGAGTGAGCTGGCCCTCTCTGTGCCCTTATTTGTGTTTGCAACAACATGCTGGGGAGTACAGATCCTTTTCTTTTGGTTCTCCCTAGCAGAAGTGGGGAGAGCCCACCAGAGGAGACGGAAAGTTGGCAGCACCCTGACGAAAGCTGCTCCGCCTGGCCTGGCAGCATCCTCCCAACAGCCACGGGCAGCAGGGTCACCCACAGCTGCTCCAAAGCAGCAGAGCAGTCTCTGAGCTGGCACAGCACTGCCCCGGCAGCGGGGCCTGCGAGAGGCCTGTATTAAAAACAGGGTGGTAACTGTAAATCCTCAGGATCTTTCTGGCTCTGCAGAGCCCTTTCAGAGCCATTAGGCAGGGAAAGGCTGCTGCCCCGAGGGAGCTGGAACCACACATGGGCTGATAACCACACAAGCGAGCACACACAAATGGGTGCACAGCTGGAAAACCAGGGGTGAAAGGGAATCACGTTTAACATTAAAAGCAACAACAAAAATGAAAAAACTTTCCTTCCTCCCCACTAAATCATCGGAGGGCTTTGAATTCTTTCAGACATGGCATTTTCACATAGATTATCTTTAGGTAAACAAACTGCTTTGAATTAATTTTTTTAGCTCTCACAAGACATTCATTAAATGCACAGAAACTGCAGGACGCAGAGGTGACAGTCTTACCTAGAACCCTTTTCATCTAGGAAGCTACTTCACTTGCTGCTAAAAAACAATTTGCACCTTGGATCAAGACCACCGCTAAAAACACTTCCTTCTTTCGGGAGGAAAAGATCACAAGCTCCAAATTGTGCCTTTTTCAGAACCAAAGTTCAAAAATACAGAATACTAAAACTCACTAGTTAACAATCAAAAGGGTTTATATTCATCACCAAGATAACCACAGCTGCTTTCCTAAAGCGATCCAAATTCACCCTGTGTGGCACCAGCTCAGCCCCTTTGCCTCCTGACAGGAAGACAAACTTTAGCCTTCATATGCAGCATCATATCAACCTGTCCTGAAACCCATGGAAAACACAGAGGCTCTCAAAAGTTGTTAAAAATGTTGTGAACAGCTGTTTTAATTTCCCCTCCCATTACACTTACTGGAAAGAGGGAAAAACCACCACCCTGTGTGGTGCAGCCTTGCAGAGCCACACCACCCTGAGGCACACAGCAATGTCTAAGGTGAGTTGGGAAGGTGCCAGATTAAACAAAGGCAAGCACGGGACTGTGCAGGGGCCGAGCCCAGGTTGCTGTGCTGACCTGGCACACACCTATCTGCACACCCTGGCAGCTGAGTGGGGTTAGATCATCTGAGCTTTGTAGGGTGCAGGGAGTAGACAGCAAAAACCTTCAGGCAACCAGTCTGTGCAGCCTAACACCAAATTTCTTCAGATACACAAATAAAAAATCACATTCACTGAACAAATAAAAGCTACACCTGCAGCAAGCTTGGCTTCATGTGGCAGATCATCCATCTTCAGCCTTTCGGAAGACCTCAAACACCAGCGGAAACGCTTGGGTTGGGTTTGATTTTGTCAGAAACCACCCACAAAGTGTGGCAATGGACCAGTGATGAGGAAGGGCCTTTTGTTCCCACAGCATCAGACCAAAATCCTACCTGGGTCAGCTTCTGTCTGACAGCTGTTAAAAAACCTCCATGAAACAAGTTGGCTGTTCTAATCCAGTTTCAAGTGGACTGTGCGTAGATCCCAAGGTGGTAAAAGCTTTAGCAATGCAGTGGACAGGAACATACCCTTCACATAAAGCTCAGTACAACAAGTACTAATCAGAGCAGCCATGCAGGAGAGGAGCCAAGGACAGAGAGGAGGCTGGAAATCCAGTTACCCACTCCATTCCTAGAAATGATTCAGCTAGATTGGACTTACAGCAAATGGGCAGAAGCACAACAAGTAGCTTGTCTTTGCTCCCTACATTTTATGAATAAGTATTTCAGCTCCTGAACCCTTGATCTTTCTTCCCATAAAATGCTATTACAAAAGCCAACTCATATTTTCCACACACATGGAAAAGTATTTGCTACCCATTCAATTCCTTAACCAAACACACACACTTAATATACCAGCAGCTTTCTTCCTCACCCCTTTTGCATTTTCTTCTTCAAAAAATGCTTAAGTTTCTTCTTTTTGGATCTTTCTTTTCAATTTTACAATATTCTTTTTTGACTGTGCCATCACTAACTTTTGGGGGCAGCAGAAATCTTCAGGACAATGCAGTAAACATTAGTACCAAGATTTCTGCTGTTTACAACCTTATCAGAGCATGGTGTTTTTCTGTGAGATTTTCAGTCTTTTACAGCAGTTGACAAGTGAATGAAAAATTAGTAAATGCCTTGACTGCACTGCAATAAAATAAATATAGGAAAAAAGTCTAAAACCCCCTAAAGCACAGAATATAGGAGGGGCAAAAAGGAGTGTTTTGGAAATTGTACATGTGCAGTCACGATGTGTTACTTCCAAAAACATACTTCCAGCTGTTATGTATAAATATTGGCTTGAAAACGAAGCCCTAGACAACGTGCTGGCACTTGGTTGGATCTGTTGGCTGGTGGGGCACTCTCGGGTGACACCATGTACATGCTGTGCTGTCACAGAACGTGCTGGTCCCTCCCGTCCTGGTGTGTCACCGGCATTGCATCACTGCCAGTGAAATAACGCAGCTGCCTCACTGCTTTTTTTCCCTTTTTTTTAAGTGACAGCAAATTTCAGTGCAATAAATCTCTGAGCCTGTGCCCAGCTCTACTGCTCACACAGGCCAGCTTCTCTGCTTTGTAGGATCCTTCTTTCTCCCTCACCATGGCCCCATTTGAGGAAAATAACATTCTCACCACCTGAGAGATGTCATGATTAAGCTTAAAGTTTGGCAGCCACATTATTGCCTGTTGTTGTCCCGTGGGCTCCTGGGATTACTGCTTTCACTGGCCATTATCACTGCCCTCCCTGAAGCAAGTGAGTTAGATAGTCTCTCCAATAACATCTACAATCCACCACAAACCTGCACACTGCTAAAAGGCCCCAGAAGTCACTGACAAATCTCAGCAGCAAAATACACAAAACTTTCCTGGAGTAAACACAGCAGCAGCAATAGGTGTGGTAAGCACTGTCTTACCATGCTGCCAGCCTTCACTACTGTTCAGCAGGCAGAAGGCCACGGCCAGGTTGCCCACATGGCTTTCAAAGAGTGCCTCAATGCCATTACCAATATGCAGAAAAGTTCACTTTTCCAGCTTTATCCACTACTTATCCACAGCAAACCTGCCAAAGTGTTACACAGTATAATGGCAGAGCTAGCTGTAGCCACTACTTGTCATTTTAGTAGGACACCATAGTCCATCAAAACATCCTGCCATATAGTTCAACCACAATTTTACAAAGTCCACTTAGTTACCAGGAAAAAACAAAACAAAACAAAACAAACCACCACCATAAAATAAAAATTCCTTTTTTCTGTATTTTGACAGTGCAGGAAAAACCCACTTTGTGTGAGCTTTTCAAAGGGTTCCCAAACGATGGACACATAGAAAACACTGCTGATCCCTCCAGAGCACCCTCTTTTCATTTTGACAATTAAACACATGAGCATAGGGTTCAGCATCGTCTGCAGCTGCAAACACTCTAGCTGAAACCTGCAAGCTACGTACTTGTTCAACCAGATTCATGTTATTATCTTTTCCCTTTCCTTTCGTTGTGGCAAGAGTAACAATTTAATTAGACAGGGGAAGAAAAAAAAAAAAGAGCCCGTATTATTTATAACTATAGCGCAATACATTATTTTTAGCTAAAGGACTCTTAAGAAAGAAATAGTGCCCAGACCGATTTTCATGTACAACTTCCTGAATTTGTGATTCACAGCCAAATTTCAGGGACAAGTTTAATTTAGGTTTTGATCCTTTTGACCTTGGCACATTAGCAAGAGCTCTAGTTTTAGTGCCTGCAGCTCTGCCTCTTCTGAGCGCTACAGATTTAAAGCTCAACAGGTCCACTGGCTGCAAAACCAGCAACACTTGAGAAAAGGCAGCCTTTGGAGAAACAAAGCTGTCATCCGACTGTGGCTCTTGGGGAAGTTTGGGAAGTGGGGAGCATTCAGCCAGGCACAATACCACACTGATAGGAGCGGGACGTATCCCATTACGGGAACTGCGCGTTCACACACAAGTGCCAGAGTCACAGGCTGTTCTGTGCCACGCGGCACAGATAACACCGACAGGCTTCACGCTGCAAATCCACCCTCCCTAGCCACTTTTTTTTTTTTTAAAACCTAAACTATATTTGACTTCACTGTCAAGTATTTCAGCACAGCTGCTATTCTCAGGTTCTCCTAAAATACACACAGTAGGTACTGTACTATTGCACATACAAACATCTACCTTCCTACCACAGCTATTTATGATTAAAATAACTTTTCTCCATTTCTGATTTCATTTCCTTTCCCTGGGCCCTGTTTTACATTGCACAGGAGGTGCTTTCAAGACCAGAACTAGCCTCTAGCATGAAATAAAATGTTAGCCTGGTTAGAAGTCTAGAATTTAATGTCCAGTTTCCCTTGTGGGTGACCTATAAGCAGGACTTATCTCTGATGCCTCACAGTTCAGGGAAAAGAAAAGACTGAAAGTCAGCAATTAGCTAGGGGGTGGTGGTAAAAAGGAGCTGCCTGTCATCTGCTGGTCCCTCAGATATCACCACTGCCCATTCCAGTCTCTGTTGGGTTTGTTACACTTGTTACTAGGGTTTGCACAGCACAAGTCCTCTCCAAAGATCTGCCCCACCTGCAGCCATCACTGTCAAAAATTGTGCAGGTGAACAACAGCAGCACTTAGCAATGGTGGATCTTACTCTGTCTAAAAACAAACTTCTTGGGTAAAGAACACCACACATGCTTTTCAGTTGCACTGAAATACGATAAAATGGTGGCATGCAATTTAGCACACTTTTCCACCCTTCTGGGACACCTCCACGGTTCAGGGGTTCTCTGCTGATGTGATGCAAGAAAAAGAGCCAGTGGCTCCTCTGCATCTGGAAGATGGCCTCTCTGCATTAAAACCCACAGCATCACCTTCTAAACTCACCCATACAGATTGGAAAAGCAAACATATTTTGTTTTCACCCACCCTTGCACCAGGCAAGAGTGGAGGTAAAGCATTAGCACTGCAGTTACAGCGCAGAGGAGGCTGTACACAGGAGCAGAGTAAGTTTTTACTGAGCTCCAAGCAGAAGCTCTGTAAGTGGTTGGGATCTTCCAACAGATGTTCTCAGCACCTGGTTCTTATCCAAACCCACCCTTAGAGGCATGCGTTCCACTAAAGAGGGGGCCTTGCTTTCAGTGCATGCATTCTTCCATAATTTAATGTGTTGAAGCCCAAAGCTTCTTTACCTCCCAAAGCTTTTGCGTGATTCCTAACTTCAGCATGATGTTAGTTCTGATGCTTCTGGAGGGCCAAGCAAAACCCCTCTACTCCCTGAAATGCTACTCTGGACATAGTTGACCAGCCTCATTCCTTGTCCATGATCATCCTGCCAACTCAGCCTACTATTAAAGAATTAACCCACACTGAGGCAAAGGCTCCTTTCTGCCTTATGGAATGAGGCCTCAAGTTTTCAGTGTGAAGCTCCTTTGTACTGAACCCAGCATGTCCCAGAAATTTTTCTGTGGGCAGCTGTACTCTGTATAAACAGTAACATAAACAACAGAGATTAAAGGGGTTCATCTCTCGCTGTTAAAGACAAACAAATACAACTGTTACAAATCATTTTGAGGTGATAAGGGATTTGGGGTGAACAAAGCTGAACCCTGGCTCCATGACCCTGGAGTGGCACGCATCCAAGCACAGTAAGAGGAAGCTCCCAGTAGTCCTGAAGCTAGCCCACAAGCCATTCCAGAAGGGCACAGGCACTAGTGCTGCAAGGCTGCACTTCAGCAGCACTGCACTCCATTCTGCCTCCTGTTTGGAGTTGCCTCCCCTCACTTAGCAGTGGTTAAAGTTGCACCAACTGAACCTTAATCCCAGGTTTTAGCACAACCCAAGCAGTTGGCTATCTTCACATATGCACACACTCTGAATCTGTCCTTTCCTTACACAATTTGGTAGTTTCCCTAAACAGGTGCTGCTTCCAAAGATCCTTAGCCCTCCTTCTCCTTGCTTTTAAGCTTCCTTTTATTTAGAATTCAGGCATTTGCATTTTTAGGATGGGAAAAGGACATTTGTGACCAGACGTTTACAACACCCCTATACAGCAGAAATCAGGGGACAGGAGTTTAAACTAAAATACCATGCTACTACTGGCCTGTGCTGCCTCTTCTTCCTGCTCCAAAGCCCATTGCTGGAGGAGTGAAGCTGCTGCTCTCTCTGGTCTGGCACTGTCAGATCCCCAAGGCAGAGGAGGGTACTCTTCTTGACACCTGCCCATTTAAAACAACTGCTGGATTTGCAGTCAGAGAAAACCCCCTTTCTTTGTCCTGCCCTCAAAATCAGACTGACAAGGAAGGCTGCTGGTAGATATTTTTTTTGTCTTGACTTCTCAGCAGCAAAATACACAAAACTTTCCTGGGATCTTGATGGAATCCTCTGGATATTTCATTTAACAGACATGCTGCACCTGCAATGTCTTCAGTTTTTCCTGGTATCTGCATGCAATCCATCGCTGTTGTGGTCTCTGTCTTGTAACTATAGGATTTTGGTTTGTCATAAGGTGATGGAAAAATGCTTTATAAGACATGCTGCGGGCCAGATTTCTGAGAGACTTTGGAAAAAGATACTCATTGGCATGGGTGACTAGACCAGGCCCATCCACTTCAGGGCCTTTGTAGGCCAAAAAGGTGCACATTTCTTTTGCAGAAAAGGAAATTACCACAATGTCAGAACCCAAAGTAACATGGTTTTCTTTGAATTTTTTCTACCTACTTTTCATATCTTTCTACTGAAAGAAGAGTTTTACAGCACGGAGAGTTGCATCAAACAAAACTCTGTTCAACAGCCTTATCTCAAACCCACAACATGTTAATTCAAGGTTGTTACCTCTTCCATCTCCTTTCCTTGCACACTAGCAAGCAAACAAAATACACAAAGGGCACATGAAGAAGCCTCAGTGCAGTACAGACAGGACAGATTTTCTGATTCAACTTCAATCTCTTCACTTTCTTGTTTTCCACAGACACTAAGAAATACGTACAATTCTTGTATCTACATAAATTGCCCATTTCTAACTGATGTAGGCTTCAACAGATGACCCACAGCATGGAAAACAAAAGTTACTGAAACTCCTCCACTCTCCATAAATGAAAAGGCAAACCTCAGCTGGCAGCCAGCACGCTGCATTTCTGATGCTGTTCCTAAACCTACAAACCAGTCCTCAGGATGTGTTGCTGCAGACACTTATCTGCACTTTAAATGTGTACATTTGAATGTTTCTGAATGTGCAGAAACCAGGCAAAGTAAATAGAAAACAGTTTTAACATGACACAGAGACACAGGGTAATGCTCCCTCCGCATTACAGAGCTAAAGCTTCAGCCGACAGCACGGGCTACATGACAGAAATGCTCCATCAAGCCAGAGCTACGGCTCTGCAAAACTGTAAATGATTACAGAATAATGCCCTGCAATCAAAGAACAAAATGTGTGCTGCAGATTAATCACTTTCCAAGACGGGAAAGGAAAGATAGGCTTGAGAGATAAATCTGGCTGGGGTGTTTATGCAAGCGTATCATGCTCCTTAGTACTGAATGTCCCAGAACTTACAGAGGAAGTAAACAATGTGCTGGGGGGGCGTGCGGGGGGTGTGCGAGGGGTGTGCGTGTGCCCGCGCTCACAACCCCAAAGAAGACAGCTTGTGAAAAATGCTGAACTTTCAGTTATGGAACACCGGTGTCAGGAGTCACTTTACTGCCAGCTGTACTGCTCCTGCCTGCAAAAATCTAAAACAAGGAGCCCTTCAGATACAGCCGACGCTTCTCTCTGGCGTTTCAAGCTTCCCGACAAAACTCCACCAGGATGCCCACAGACTCCTGAGCCCTCTCCCCCACGTCGCCTCAGCAGCTACAGCAGATGGGCAGTGCACTTGAAGGCAGGGACAGCAAGCACTTCTGGTTGGGATTTACTTCTGGAAGCACACTCTGGCAACCTACATTTTCAGTGTCCCTCTAGCATAAAATCACACTGTTTAGGCAATGCCAGCTTTCAGGCATTCCTCTTTTCTCTGTAAACATATTTACATTTGTAACTCCTAACTGGCTTAACACTACAAAGGCATTTCGAGGAAAACTCTACTACCAGCACTTGAATTAAATGCAACACTTTGACAATCAATTAAAAACACAGTGAACTGACAGCAATGGGTACAGTAGAGGCTGCTGACATGGATTTAGATCAAGGGCTGCACAGGTTCGTTGGGAAGGCTTTCTGCAAAAGCTCACCAGGGGCCTACACCACAGTAGACTGAGTCACCACAGTGACACATCACAAAAAAGTTAGAAAATCTTCATGCTGAGAGTTTTAGCTGTCATTAATGGCTTTGGAAGAGGTAGGGGCAATGCTGCAATTCCTCACCTGAGGATGACAGTCTTATACCAAATTTACTTCCACACAGGAGCTAATAAAAAGTTGCTAAAAACTAAAGTGAGAAAGAATGCTGGGGTATTGCTGCATATAGGGAAAATACTTCACAGAAACCAACTACTGAGGTTCCTTCTCCCTGCAAATATCTGTCTCTGTATTAAAACAAATTAACAACATTCTATTAATAACCAGACTGTGATATAGCTATGAGGCTCCCCTAAAGCAAAATCCTACCAATGTTACCAATTGATTTAGCAATGTGGACCAGTTCAATGGCACAGGCGTCTCCAATTCCTGGAAACATTACATCCACTCTAATTCTCCCCCCAAGGTCACCACAACCATCAGAAAATCCCCATACGTTGTGACCCAGAGAGCTGTGTCTAAACAGCCATTATCAACAGCCCAGGAAACTGAAGCAATGCACCTGAAAGGCACCAGCCACCACAAGTAAATCCCTCAGCCAACCACCCTGCCAGAGTAGCTTGGAGAGCAGTGGCAGGGAACAAACTGCAAATTTCTCTTGAAGGGGAAAAAGCAGGACGTGCTAGATTTGCCTTTGCACTATTTGTTGCAATGTGTGCTTGCATACACTTTATTGCAATGGAACGAGGACAGGACACCCTGTTAACCTGATTAAAGTTTTGAACTTTTATCACGAAGGAACAAGAGACTCATGGATGACACACTCTACGCCCAAGCTCTTTAACAGGTCAATACAGGGTTATTCACACCAATAAATGACTTGGTCTAGCTAGCACCACAATTCAGTATGAGTTTCCCAATCTAATTCTGATAACAAAACCACTGTCATCAGCTTCCCTAGATGTGAAGGCATTTTACCAGAACCATTAAAGACCAGGCATGAAGTTAGCATCAGAGGCAGAAGGTACAAGAAACCATGAAACAATATCAGAAAAGGTCAGCTGTATCATTGTATTTTCAAGTCTAAATCCCTCAAGTCAGAGGGTCCTTACTGGAAGACACAGAATATGCTATGACTATGGACTGTACACTTTCATGCCTTCTATTTTTTCAGTGAGGAACTTGAATGTCCCCTCTCTTTTCAAAGATAAGGAAGGAAAAAGGAACAGCCCCTCACCATGGAAATAAGAGCAATTACTACCTATACCATTAAACACTTTAGAGACAGCTCAGTAGCCCTGTGAAGTGTAGAATCTCAGATGCTGTTTGGTGTCTAGGTCAGGCCACAGAGAAGTAAGACATCCATGTCTCTCTGAGACAGGACCCTCCATCTCTTACACAAATGAGCAACCTCTCAGTACCCACTATCAGGAGAAGGAACAGGATTATCCAAATGACTAAGGATTTGGACATTGACAGCACCAGGACTGCTTACCTAAGGGTGGATCAGTTAAAAATATAAACAGTGTTCTAAATTATAGGTGGTGCTGTGAGCCCCACCTACACCTTGTATTGTCCAACACTTCCTACTATAAAACCCTGTTTGTTCCTCACTGCTAATAACTTTGCAAACCTGAACTGAAACTGGGATTAGAAACAGGATAAGTGGTCCAGGATAGGCAAGCAAGACACAGGAAATACACAGTCCTGGGGCAGGGGAGAAATGTGGAATGGGGAGCTGGACAAAAAAAGCCAGACAAGCTGGACAAGCAGAACAGATATGAAAACCAGTGGGGGCGGGCAGAGGTGGAGAAGGTCACAGGAAAAGGAAGGAGGGATGCATGGAGCAAGACTGGGAATCACAGAAAAAGAGACTGGGATGAGAGAACATAGTAAGGAGCCTGGGGAGGGGAGATGATCTGGTGCCAGGACAGCGCTCATCAGGGAAGCCTATGGATACGGAGGAGGCAAAAGACACAGCCAAGCACACCCGGAAGGGCGTATTTCTTTACTCGGAGCCAAGTGCAACAGCTATGGCACAGGGCCCACACAGAGAGCACAGGGGATGAGCTGAAACCCTGAGTACCCCCTGAAGGGTGCAGCCCAACAAGGGCAGTGGGGGTGAATAGAGCCTGTGAGCTCCTTACTAATTACAGCGTCATAGCTGGCATGAGAAGTCATTTCAAGAGTTAGAGGCAACTTTATTTCTGACATTTTGTACTTCCCAAGAACTTGACTTTTGTCTATTTGACTACTGATAATTTTTTTCTGTGTAAATTTTTGGGTAAATAAAGAATGCTCTTATTTAGCAGTTCTGTTTGGCCCTTCACTGAACAGTGAAATCTATCCACAGAGATACCCCAGTGATCTACAGTTTGTGGTCAAATCATGCAATATCTCCCTGGCATCTCCTAGAAAATAGGGAGAACCCACCACTGGCATTGCTCAAACCCACCCACTCACTTCTAGGGAGAAAGCTGCTAACCCCCAGAAGTCTGTAATCACCTAGAAGAATTATAGGTCTGATACCTGATACAATTTCCTGCAAAAAATAACGAAAATACCATCTCTGTGGCAATGAAAAGCTTTTTTTTTTTAAACCAACAGCCACCAACAAAAATGTCAAACTAAAAAACAGGCACTCAAAACTGGATAAATTTAGTAAGATGTCATGATTCAACTACAATTGAAGGAAATCCATACTTAATTTCTCAAACAACTGCTATCATACAATTCAAGCAATGTTTTTCCTTCAGGCTGAGAAGATACCAAATACACACTATTTCTCAATTTACTTTTTTCCTATTTTCTTACTTTCAATTAGAGAACATTGTCATTCGACATGCTTAGTACAAGCCTGAATAGAAATGACACGTGAGAAGCTTTTGCCAGGGTTAAGTCCCGACACAGCTGTTGGAAAAACCCAAAATGAACATTTTATCCTGGCCAAATCAGTGTTCTTTTCACTATTTATACTCATGGATCCAGCAGCTGCAAGTGACACTACAGGTCATGTTGTCCAAAATGGACAGGGAATCTGAAGATTCTCTCAAGTTTTGGAGGCTTGTTCCTACTTCTGTTCTCCCTCTCAGTGCTTCACAGCACTGCTGCACCAATGCTAATTTGCTGCAAGTTTATGTAGAATAACAAACCCTGGTCAGAACAGACTTTTCAGCTAAAATTTCCATTCTTAATAAAAAAGTGCCTTTTTCCTGCTTTCATTTTTCAGCACCATAGGATCAACACTGGCTGCTCAGTTGATAATGCCCCTCTTTATTTGAAATTATTTTTCTCCTTTCACCACCCACATTCATCTGGGACTTATTCAGTATTATTCTGTCTGACACTGGTCCAAAACAGCAAACAATTTCTGTAACTGCACAATAAGCTGAGAAGACCCTAACAGAGCAGCTTCGTTGTCTAAGAACCCCCTTACATACTGAAAATAAGGCTGAAAAACTTGTAAGGAGGCTAGATACAGCTGTGCCTTTAACAGCACAACCTCTCTGGTATTTTACATTTGGCATCTGGCATTTTACAAGCAGGGAAACATTTCTGCTTTACTTTGGCCTTCTGTCATCAGAGAGAGGTGGAGATTTATGCCCTTTCTCCTTCTAAATTAGACTACTTCAGTGCCCTATTTTATATTCCTCCTGACAGGTCCCTATTTTGTATAAAACAAAAAGTACTGCTGTCGCTGTGTTGTACGGCAAAAGCCCTTTCCAGCTGAAAGAGAAAACTCCTGCCACTGAGTTAAGTGGCAAGATGTAACTTTGCAGTTAAAACTGTGAGGATAAAATAACTTTGCCCAGCAACATATTAATTTCCATCACGATTTGATGAAATTCTAATTCGCTGTCCAGAAAAAGACTAAAACATTAAACATATTATACTGAGAAAGTCAAAATAGGTCATTCAATCAGCGTTATTCCCCCTTCATTTCACACATAATACAAAGCAGTTAAGTAGTTTCTCTTGCAATTAGCATCATCTTTGTCTCCTTGGTGTCTAAAATACACTGGAGATATGAAGCTGCTCTGACTGTACTGCAGCCCAGGCCCTGCTTCCCACCATCACCGACTCCTTAATAAATACAGAGGTGAAATCCTGTCTTCAATGATTTCAACAATGATAATTTTCTTTTGTTATTCCAATTTCCTGGTCTATCATCTCAAACAATAGGCCTTTTCCCTCTGATTAAAAAGGAGTACAGGTGCACTCAGAAAGAACCCCAGCATTCTCCAGCTGCTAATGCACATCCCACTCCATCTTCCAACCAAGAACACTTGTTACCTGGCAGAGCCCTGCAGAAAAGTGGGCTAGAAACAGCCTTCATGAGGAATGGCAGGGTTTTAAGAGATCTATCCTGGATGTGAGAAGTCTGACATATGCTTCAAATGCATTTTTTATTTAGAAGAATGTTAGAAAGATTTTATTTATGTTTCTAATTAGGTAAACAATATGTTTCTTCCACCTGCTTTGAGCTACCCCATCAGGCCCAGTAGACATTAGATGTCTATGAACATACATCAGGTTGATTTCCACCCTACTGCTAGCTCACAGAATCCTTCCTCCTCCCAGTCCCGTATGCCACTACCTTTTAGACTACACACCTCCCCTCTTTTTTGTATGGAAAATGGCCTTACTCTTGATTTTCAAATACCTTCATAAGCACCACAGCTCCCTTCCCCATAGCTTTATATAGTACAGTTCCTCGTAAAAGATTTCTCTCTTACCCCAAGCATGCAAACCTTCTAGCACATTTTAATCAGAAGTATCTTTGCCGTGCATGAATCAGGATGCAAGAGCACTGGGGCAAGAAATAAATCTCAACATGCCATGGGAAGTGAAAATCACACTGTCAACATCGTGATGAACATAATACTAGGTCGGAGCTTTTGGCTGCTGCACAAACTAGGCTGGAAACCTCTGGCACAATTCATGCAGAGCTCTGACATGACTTCCATTTGCAAATCGAAGATTTTAGCTGTAGCCCACTTATCTGGGACACATACATGGCTGAGGCTACGAATTCAAAACACTTCAGAATTTTTACAGCTCCTCAGTGGTAGCATCATTATCAGTGCCAATGTTTTTATCCTACAAAGGCACAGAAGGGTCAGCAGCCTCCCAATGTAGGTCTTGATGCATACTTAAAGAAGCACCATTCACTGTGAAACCTGACATCTCACACAAACAGTTTTGAGTTCCCCCATACAGTGAAACTCAGGCACAATAGATCATGTTGCACAAAAATAGGGACAGCAGCTCAACATGTCTCAGCTTACAAGCATCTCAGGACACGACTTGAACTGGCATCACCTTCTTGTACAAATTCCTGAAAAAAAACATTCCCTGAAAATTAGTCAAGGTCCAGAGCAGTTGTGCAGAACAAACAGTAAGTTACAGGCTTTCAGGAAACCACATCTCTGCTCTCTGCACAAAAACCAATCAGCAAAAGTGGTGATAATGTGGAAGCCTGTGAAACACTCACAATAAGACATTCTTTCTTGAGCACTGTTCTCACTTGTCAGATGCCAAATTTTATGTACTAAAGCATATCTAGAACTTAATACGTGAAACTGATAAATCCTCCGTGAAGTATTAGCAAATATATTTACACAAGATTGGGGTTCACACAAAGGCGGAAACTTTTGATCTGGATTAAGTCTCACATTTAAAGGTATGTTTACACTGCAAATTTCATGTAAGAAAGTGGGGTTAACCTTGGTCACAATGTGTCTTTGGAGAGCTGCAATAGGTGTTTGAAGAGATAGTGTGGAGAGAAAAAACCCAGATACAGCAGGATTTCAAAGCACTGCTATGTGAGTACATATAAAGACAGTTCAGTCCACATTCTAGATAAAACAAATATGGCCCTAGAATTCAGCCCATGTCCTACAATTATTTCTTTAGAATACTGTATTTATTCTTCTGCATCTTATTTTGGAAAAAGCATAGAAACCAATGTGATACAGCATGAGAAAATACTAAGTTATAAGAGCAAATGCTCTTGGAGTCAGAGGTGCTGACTGTCTAGACTAGGAGAGCAGCTTGTATTAGATATTACTAGGTAATTAATACATTTTTAAACAAAGCTTTGTTTACTTAAGTATGAGGCTGTTACTAACGCTCCCTGGTCATACTCAGTCCTCACACGGGGCTCAGGCTCAGCTGCAACCAGGATTTTTGGAAGTGCTGGCCTGAGTCTGTCTAGCACTAATGCAAATGCGTGCTCCTGCCTTGACACGGCCTTTAGCAGGGATGAGACTCAGACCTGCCCTCTACTTCATCTCCCCATGAAAGTTGCACTGTCATAAACCTACATCCAGGCAAACTCTTCTTCATTCCCCCTCCCAAGTGAGCAGTCGCAGCAGCCAGGACACAGAGCGAAGCCCCAGCAGACACATCCTGATGTTTTTGGGTGTTCCTCTATCTGTCCTCCCACAGCAGGCCACCATCTGTCCTCATCAGTCTTCTGACTTATCTGTTGTCTCCCACTCCTCTAGGGCTGGGATAAGCAGATGTTACCTCCCTGTTCAAAGCCTGGCAAGCAGCCCAGACCTGCCCTTTTCTGCTCACATGACTCAGGAGCCAGCAAACCTGCTGAAAACTCTTTCCTAGCACTGAGTCCCACCCACTGATCACAGTCCCGGGAGTGCCACGGCCTCCGCTGCTCCCTAGAGAGAGACAAAGATCTCGGAAGGCCGGGGATGGGGAGTCAGGCTGGCCTGAAGACACTGCAAGGCTGAGGGCTGGGTTACGAGGAGCCCCCAGGCAGACCCACAGCACAACACGGAGTGTGAAGGCAGCCTGAGAGGCAGGTGTCAAGGGAGAAAAATGGCTTCTCTGGCAGCACTCCTGCCTCCTGCCCTCATTCCAGCGCTCTCAACTGGGTTTTGGCGTGGAGACGTCAGTACAGACGCACCCTTCACCTCGGCACGGGCAGTGGGTGAAGGGACGCAGGAGTGGCGTGATCCAGTGACTCACCCCACGGAAATGCACCTGACCACAGGCAGCTCTCAGGCGTACAGCAGCCCCAGGATGCACAGGCAGAGCCCTGCACCCACAGCCTCCTGACCCCCAAAACTGGAGGCACACACTGCAAGGGCCCTGACAACAAGCTGTCAGCACCACACAGCATCGTCCTTGCTTCAAGTGGTCCTTCCTCCACCTGTTCCTCCAACAGTGGTCCATGAGCTGCCTCTACCCTTCTGTACCAGCATGCACCATCCTCACACCTGTCTTTACATACAGCAAGTAGAAACTTCACCATCAGAGGAAAAATAATAAAGAAAAGCAAAATAACACCCTGCCAAATAAACATGTTCATGTGAGAACCCAGCATTCCATAATTCAGCTCTAAAGTACATAGCATGTGATAGAGCAAGCAATCCACTCAATTTGCTAGCACAAATCTGTTATAAGAGCTAATTGTCACAAGGCATCTCTTTACTAGTACAAATCCACAGAAGGGCATTTCTCTGTCTGTGAAATCTTAAGAAGGTAGCTGAAAAAGTATTTAAATAACCTTTATTTTTAATAGGAGCCAGGATACAGATAAAGAAAATTGCCCCAGTAAGCAAAATTCAGGTAGGACACACAGAGACAGAGTTATTAACAACACATCAATGCTACTAACTCCCAACCTTCCTCAAATTCCCTGCAAAGCAGCATTATAAGCATATCAATCCTTGAGCAAACATGCAAGGTGGGTGGCCCAAAGAAAGGACTCTGGCTTTGCAGGGCAAGAGGGGTTCCTCCAGGACCTCACAGCCAAGCACATCACCAGGAGAAACCACTCTGGCAAAAAGCAATGCTCTTCTCTAGCCCTACTGGAAGGCAGCTCCCTTGCTATTTCACACCAGGGATGAGGCAGAGCACTGATGCAATTACTCACTCGTTCCCAACTCCTCACACTGTGCTGGCATTGCTTTTCATCAGTCCTGTAGACTGTCTCCACGCTGTACCCCCAACCAAAACTGCACAGCATCCCTGCACAGCTACAAGCCAGTCCTCCACCTCCCACAGAAGTGCAACATGCATCACCTCTCACCGGTGTTACAAGTGGGAAGGATGGAGAAGGTGAAGTAGGACATTAAGTCCCTGGAGTCTCCCAAGACAGGAATGAGGGACTGGGATATGGGGAATTGAGGCACGGATTTTTTTTTTTTTAAATATTGGTATTTGGAAATCGAAAAAGTCCTCTCTGGTTCTTACTCCCCTCACAGGTTTTAGACCAATGATCTGTGATAACCCTTACCCAACACACCACCCAGGAGATAACTTAGGTAATGTAGCTGATGAATACAGCAAGACTCCTGCTGTTGTTGGAGATCACGCTCCACTCCAACGGTGGCGTGTTCTCAATGACTGCAGGAGCCCTAACATCCATCATCCTCATCCACACACACTGGAAGATGACCTCCCTGCAAGGTACCACCGTGTGCCCCAGCAACTCCTACATCCCCTCTCCAGCCTTGCACACCTGAGCTTCTCCCACTCCTTCACCCCAAAGGTGCTGGGGTCACATCACCACAGGACTCCAGATGCCCCTGCAGTTCCTGACAGGCTGAGAAGCACAGCTCTTTCTCTGCTGCCTCAAGCAGACAAGCAAGAGCTGTACCCACCACTAGCAGAAAATGCTTGGAAACATGCTAGTTTGCTTGGGAAGCAAAGCTGTTGTCAAATAAATGCCAAATACACATGGGTAAGGAGTTGGTGCCTATCAGTGGTACAACTGTATTCCACACACACAACTAGAACATCAGGAAACCGGTACAGCCATGCAGAGAAGCACGGGATACCTCAACCTGACTACATCTGAATCAAGTTAGAACAAAACATCTTACTCTGAAGGAAAATCCCCTTCTGTAGACAAGCCACTTTTTAATAATAAGTGCTAAATGGACTATTCAAGCAGGTAATTAATGTTAATTAACATATGTCAGGCCATAAATTGGCTAAATGCGCCTACTTTTCCAAGCTTGGTGTGTGGCAATGCTCAGGAAATTGTAACAGAACAGCCTAAGTTTGTAGAAGAGCAAATAAAAGGTTAAGCATAATCTTCACTTAACTCATGGTGTGCTGAGCCAGCAGTACAGAAAACTGCATGACTATGCACATTATTCCAACACTTCATTTTGCTCCTGAACCGCTGCGCTACGCACATATTGTCAGTCCCAAGAAAAGCCACATCAAAAAAAACCCTGCAGTGCTGTTATCGGCCAGGCCTTTATTGGGATCATCACCATGCACAGGACCTGGACACACCTCCTGTTCCAGGGCCTGGCCAAGCTGTGGCCCTTTCCAGAGCTAATTTGAGAATCACAGTTTTCCATGGCAAGGGGAACGAATCAGCAGCAGGAGGATGCTCAGAGCTTGCCCTTCTCCAGACAGAGTACCTCCAAACGCAGAGGGCCCCTTGCCTCTAAAACAAACTAATATTGCCATTTTGTAATGCTGCCCTTGGGCACATTTTCTGTGACAGACATAGTAGTAAGGCTTTTTTAAAAAGTGGGAGAGGAACAAGAACATGCAGAGACTTTAGTCTAAGTAGAAACTTGCATTAAGAAACACTTTCAGTTTCTCCTTTGGCAATCTGCCACTACACAAGACCGACTTTAATTGCATTGCAAATAAGAAACAATCCTCACAAAAGATTTTCCATACTTCCACGCAAAATAGCTGGCTGCCAAAATCTAGCAGGGCACCTTTAGGAGGCTGCCACCTAGAGAAATGGTTTGGCTGCTTATCCTCAGTTTTCCCTATCTCCAAGGCAATCCCTTCGGCCTCCCTTTGAAGCCAGCACACCCACTGTAATTTTCTGGGCTGGTTTCATGCTTGTTCACCCCATCCACCCCAGGCGAGCTGGCTGAAACCCACCCAGCCGCTGCAGGGGGGTGCAGGGGGGCTGCCCCAGAGCTGCCTACCTTCCACTCCAGGCTGCTACTTTGTCCACATCAGCACAAAGAGCTTTCACAAAACCACACAGCTAACCCTAATCACTCGCCTTTCTAAATGCACCAGCACGTGCCCAGCCTCCCCTAATCTCCCAGGATTACAGCAAAGTAGTGTAGCACCACCAAAATGACCCGAATACAAAATGGCCTCAAGAGTAAGACACCGCTCGCTTCACCAGGACAACACCAAGCAGAGGCAGGACGTCCCAGGGCAGGAGTGCCAGGACATTTCTCCTCCCCAGCCTCATAGTCTCAGACGGTGTTTGTTCAAGCCAGTACAATACATCGGATATAGCTGCCACTGAAGTGATTTAATTTTTACTAGCATTAACTGTGTACTTTCAAACACAGAGGTAAAAGCAGAAGCCAACCTCTGACTCTCAAGCTTCCTATTTTAAATATGCTCAAATTTTAAATAAGTACAAATATTGACACTAATAAATCTATTACAGACAACGTCAATTGCTGCATGACTGTTTTAGGTAACCTTCTGTCTCTGAACAATGGAGGGACATCGATTCCAGCACTTATCATGCAGGTCTACCTGGTGGTGATAACTATCCAGTAATACCATATCATCATTGACTGGAAGTTTCCCATTCACATCAAAAGTTGAGTTTATCAGAGCCTGTGATTCTTTGCAGCTGAAGACATTCACCAAGGTGATGTGTTTATGTCTGCATTTAACAAGTCCTTCAGCAGAGGTGCTCCTCACTGTCACACTGTGAATCAAACAATGTGATTCTGAGAGAGCTATTTACTTGGTCTCTCTCTCACTGCTCTAATAGCTGTCACTTGCCTGCATGAGCTGGGGAAAAGTGAGATCTCTGATGTACATTACAGATATGAAATAATGTGTGCTAATATCTACATATGGTTTCTACTGGAAAGTTTAAAAAGTCATTTGTTAGTGTGCTACTACAGTATACTCCTCTTTGATGCAAGACATTTGTTATCTAGTGGTTTCAACCGCTGGAACCACACATCTCTTTACACTGCTCAGCACAAAAGTCACTTACAAATGTTTGAGTATTTTGTTAAAGCACAACATAGCAAGGCTTTGATCAGGTAAGATGCTTAAGCAGCAAGTTTAAGCACGCAAGTAATCCCAGTGAAGTCCCAAGGATCCATTCACGTGCTTAAATCCATGCTCTCCTTGGTAGGTCAAAACTTAAAATAATCAGGCTACAGCTTGTAACTCAAACCCCTCTGTACAGATGAATAAGGCAACACAAAAATGTATTTTAAAAATATAATAAAGGCTAGAAAAAAATATTCCTGCTAGCAGTTAATTGGCAAACAGAACCTTTAAAGAAATAAAAAAGAAAAAAAGTTTAAAAGTCAGCAGAGGAAAAAAAGAAACTGATGCAGACTCGAGTTTTACATTGCCACTCCTGATAAAGACGTTGTGTGCCAGTCTGAGGAAGGAGAAGTAAGAAGAAAGAGTGGTGTTACTTCCTTCTCACATCTTTGCAAGAAGATGATAAAAAGAGTCCGACACATCTTGCGTATCAGCATCTGGCTTACAGATTTAGACATCTCTCTACATCACTGGCAAATTTCTCAAGCCTTTTCAAGTCTCATTAATTAGAGAAGAGACTCATGCATTTGCTGCACTGAAGGGACTGCAGCCCTTTGGTACAAACTGGCCAATAAAACATAGTAAGAAATGTACAAAGTTTACAAAAACCTCCCCTTCAAAGTAAACACTCCAACAGCTAGTGTTTATCTTCTATGGGAAAGATGAATACAACAGGTGGAAAACAGAATAGGCTTCTGATCTGAAAAACAATTCAAAGCAAATCAGCTACATTTAAATTTGGGAATTGCTGGTATCTCTGTATAAAGGACGAGATTCACAGTCTTGCCGTATCGCTTAACAAAGAGGAAAATAGTCCCCCTAGTGTACTCTCTATGTAGAAAAGACTGTTTCACAAGATAGTGCTGCAAGGAATTACAAAATAACATTGTGGGAAGAGGTATGGAACTACTTAAACTGTAGTGAAATTGGGCATCTCTACTACATACACGGACAAAAAGGTTTTTCAGTTTCCTATTTCAAGATTATTAAGGGAAGTGAGTGCTTCACCTTAAATAATTGCAAGATAAAACTTGGTTTTTAAGTCAGCACACTAGTTTTGCGACTGTAGGACTTTGATTGGGTAACAGATACCTGAATGAGGAAAGATCTAGTCATCGAGGAGCTCTGGAGAAGTACCTGGAACAGTCGCCTGGCACAGTGAATTTCACAAGGGTGAAACCAGCTCACCCTGGGATCTCTTCCCCCCTCCGGTGATGACAAACATAAATACCGACCTTCCCTAAGTATTCAAGACAGAAGCCGATACTGGAACACGCATGGAAACCCTCTCCAGTGGTTTGGAAGTGTACAGGATTGTACCAGCCGGGGCTGCCCATGGCACACAGGCGTGTCCTGAGCGTGGCACCTCTGCAGCACTGCACCATACACTACTGCCCTAGTCAGCTTCAGGCACTATTAGGTTAGCCAACATCCCACCAGGGCCAGGGGAAGGGGGAAGCAAAGGAGATTGATGGGGGGGTGTATTGGGCAAACCTTATCCAAATTACCGGAAACGTAATATATACCTTCTTAACCACATCTGAAATATCCACTTCTGCTTTAGTGCCCTAGGCAGGGAAAAAAAAAAAGTGATAGTTGTAACTTTAATTTATAGCTCTTAAAATAATTGTTTGAGGAGAATAATCCCGGCTATATTTACGGATTATGGTGTTCGACACATCTCACTGGAAACAGTATTAATATTTCATATATAATGATACATACGGTAATAAGACCGAGTTCTCTTCTTCCCTTTGTTTAAAATAACAATTTTCCCAATCAGTGGCAGAGCAGAATACTTGCTGCCTTCAATGATTAATTTAGCTGTGTAAAAATATTCTAAATTAAGATAAAAGCCTTCTAGCACAGAACTATCTTCTGTTCACTTAAAGTCTCAGTGCAACTAGCAATCTGAAGAAGTCTAATGTGAAAAGTGACATTAGTTTCTGAAGAGTTGTATTCATTACCTGTGAAGGAAATAAAGATGATAATCAGATATAATGTGTTTTAACATCAGCAGACTAAGATGGAGTCCCCATATAAGAGTGTTTCCTCTGCACAAACTAAACTACTCTCCAGCCAAGAAATTGAAGTAGTCCTCTTCTGAATGTATACGCACTTGAAAAAGAAATCCTAGCCTTGCTAAGGAATTACATTTTCCAGTTTTAGATGCCTGGCAAATCATTAGCTCCTGACCTCCCCTTTGCCCCCTCCAGTATGCCCCTACCACCCACGCACAACTGCACCCACCGTTAACGCGACCGAACGCCTTACCCTAACTTCAGAGACAGCTCACAATCATTACAGGCAGAATTTGCTGCTACCAGTGTGCCTGCATCTCCTGAGGAAGGTCATCCTAAAGGCTTGTGAGAAACTTCTGAACTAAATTATAACAGAAGAATCTCAAGGGATCCAAGTTTTTAACATTTTAATTAGCTCCAAGTACCATTTAATGCTGCTCAGCAAAGGAAT
Source organism: Urocynchramus pylzowi (assembly GCA_013397555.1). Lineage (NCBI taxonomy): Eukaryota > Metazoa > Chordata > Aves > Passeriformes > Fringillidae > Urocynchramus > Urocynchramus pylzowi. The sequence goes on along the minus strand of VZRH01001496.1, from coordinate 647,518 downwards.
CAATATCAAATTAACAGTATAAATTGTCAGAAAAATTGTGACAGTATTAAGGACACTAATCAATGTAAGCACTTCATATTATGGTCCAGATTCTGCTTCTGCTAAAGTGAAAAGGAGTTTTGCCACCAAATTCAAAACAGTGTCAGCCCCATTGTTAGTTAAATCTTTGTTTGAATCAGCCATTGAGAATTTACTGAAAATTCAAAGTACCAGATAAAAATGCTGGATTTGTCATAACAGCTGACATCTAAAGCCACTGCTTCTGTGTGAAACTGAACAACTTATGAAGGCACAGACTGTCACTGGAAGATGTAACCCTTTATCACACTCTGTGTCACACTTGTAAAGTCAGATCAAAATTCAACACCTAATACAGACACAAAAGCTGTAAAAAGAATGTGTGGGTTTAAAAGCCTTGTCTTCAACTAGCTACACCAGCGATAAACTTTGTGTTTGTATTTTCCCCAGCCTGAGACAAGTCTGTCAACCAGATACTTCCTCTCCTGTATTTCATTTGGAAGGTAAAAATCATACGGCTGCACTTCAATTCCTAGCAGCAAGTCCTACTCAGGCACCAAAATACAAGACAGGGCTGCTAGTAGAGAAACTGCCAGAAATGTTTCATCTATACAGTATTTCTGACCAATTTGTACACTGAAAGTTACCACCTGACCCAAACCTAGAGAGATTCAAAGAGAAAATTTAATTTCTCTGTAAAAGCATTGAACTTGCTGGCAAATTCACCTTCAGCCATCCATACAAAAACTCAGTGTCAGATGCCGCTAGTATCGGTCCTCAGCAGCTACTGAACCTTGCCGGGATTTCCTTCTGCAAACAGTATCGGCGTCAAGCAGCACCTGCATTTCTGTACAGCTGCAAGTACGTGACATTTTGGCGTCCAACAGACGCTGACAGATGAACAGGAAAACGAGAAGAAAAAAAAGCAGTCCTGGAAATCACTTCGAATGTGCTTTACGTGCAGTTCTGGCTCCTGGTAGGCCCTATAATACTCTTTCTTGAGGGTAGAATCCTGCCTGCCTGCAACGTGCTTTTGCACGCGCTGAGTAAACAAGCCACAAAACCAGATTTTTTTCCCCCCCTTCACTTATTAAAACGGTAGTACTCTTAGCTGCTCACTGTCGCAGTGCTGGACAGAAAATGCTGGGCTATCAGTAGACGGTGCTCTCATGCACTGGCAACGCAGGAATCACAAACCAATCATTCCGGGGGCTAAACACCCAAGAACTCCACGCTTTGATTAACTTTATGAAGAAATGTCAAAACCCGAATTTCCCTCTACTGCCTTTGAGGAACACATGGGCAAAAACCTGGGGGTTTCCTTGACAAAAGTAATAAAGTTGTTCTATATTTGAGCTTTGAGATGCAGACTGACCAAACATAAAAGCAATTCTGCTCGTTTCCAGCATAAGTTACCTCTGGTGTTACCATAACTTAAAAAAA
>VZRH01001496.1:604960-638137 GCA_013397555.1 Urocynchramus pylzowi | reverse complement strand
GGGGGGGGGTCTGTGTGTGTGTGAAAGGCAGAATATCCTGTATCTTGAGATGCTGACAACCTAAAAATAGGACTTATTGCCTCCAGGATTAGGCATCTAATTAGAAGCAGGGGATTTTGGGAGGGCAGTTCTGAACTTTAATGCCTCGGTTCTGCCCCGGTAGTGTTCTGCTATTAAAGACTTTACATTCCTTGCAGCTCATGTGAACGTCACTCAAACATGCTGAGGGCATGCAGTTATAGCAACTGCCCTGCAGACTCTTCCTGGAATCTGAAAAGTTGAATTCTTCCATTTGCACACACCCTTGCCTGCCTTGCAAAATCATTTCCTTCAGTTTAGCAAACTAAAACTTCAACTGAAGTCATTCACTGCCAGTTTACCTATGGAGAGGCAATGGCAGCAAGAGTGAGACCTGGTTGTTTTTTAATTGTTATTATTTGGTAATTTATAGTAATAATTTCAAATAAGTTCAGATCTTTTGTTCAAAATAAACAGAGTATGCATGTATCTTCTGGATCAGCCCCTTAATGTGACCTCTCCTGTCTGCTCAAATTATAGTATCAAAATAAAAACCTATTGTTTTTTATTTTTTTTTTTTTTTTGGAGGTACCATTTCGGTGACCCCATCTAATTGAATACACACCAATCTGCTAAAGAGCTTGCTGCTTCTAAATACAGTAGCTACTCTTCATAATAGGCCTGTCTAGTTTAAAATATAGGTAGAGGTATTATAAACCTTTTTTAGCCAAAATGGACTTTTTTCCTTGGAAGTAAACAGGGAAAACTGGGGGAGAAACTCTGGCTGAGGTCTGACAGATGTTCAAGTATGTGAAGCCTAAAGAGGAACGTGTGCTATTCAGTTTGCTCACAGAGCCTTTGTGACCTGTGTCTTCGCAGCAATGATGACACAAGCTTTTTTGAATAAAAGGAAGAAATTAACTGCCGTGGCTAATTGCACCCTTGCTAGCTTGCTAACCAAGGACACCATTTGACTGTGAAAATTGTTGGTATACCCAAATCTCTCAGCTGGAGAGAATGTCCAAAGTGAGAGTGTTCCCATATCTGTGGGTTAGGAGGGCTATTTTAAAAACTTCCTTTAATTGGAAAATTAAGCACTATTGCTTTAAAACAGTGGTGCACTGCTTTGAAAAATTAAGATCATATGGGAATCATTTATTGCTTTTCAATATGTATTCAGTCTCTGGTGCAATTTTATGTACTCGCTAATGCATAGAGTCTTTTGGAGCAGGAATAAAGCACCACAAAGCATGATTTAATGCTGTAGGGTCACCAGATCTGTTTCTCATTACTGGATGTTTCAATCTGCTGAAAAGAAGGGGTTGTCCCCGAACCAATGAAACAATGATGGGGGAGCCCATAAATCTGAGACACTTTGGAAATACAGTGCACATATCAAGAAAAACTTCTAAAGGATTCAGTGGGGATTTGGCTGCATAAGAGATTAAAATTATGTAAATTTATATTAAGAACAGGAAAGTTAAAACAAAGTCAGTATTAATAGTAGAATACTTGGTTGCAATTTAAGGCGTCTTAATAAATCATGTTTTCAAACAGTACAGGCCTACATAAGCATGTGACTGTAAGAGAAAATAAGAGCAAGTAATCCGGGAGTGCACAAAAGTGCTTTTGTTTTTAGTTCTGTGGTCACTGGAAGTGCCTATTCTTGTGCTTATTCACAAACACCTCTGGCTCCTTCTTCCAGAAATCCTATCCAAACGTTTTTGTTCTGACTTCGTTAGAGGACTTTGTGCTTTGGTTCTTTTCATATGACTTGTTCAGGGTTCAGTCTTACAGTGCCTTTCCTCTGGCAAGGGACTGAGATGGGTCTGATGCCTTTGCTGGTTTTTTTATTCCTTTTGCCTTCTTTCCCTCACCCCCCCCCTTCCCCCCAGAATGATAAGCTGTGGGGCAATTTTTGCTCTCAGGGCCTGGGCATTTCCCTTTCACTGGTTCAGCAGGGATCAACAAGAAGAGGCCAAGTCTGACAAGTAAACCTGCATGCATGATTTGAGCCACCTGGCAATGAACTCTGCAGGCATGGGAGGCAACCTTTCTGCTTTTATCATGAACTTGAGAGCAGTATAACTGTATGGCTAGTTATAATTTAACAGAAACCCCATTTTTCATCTCTCTGTGGTGGTATGCTTTCTTTTAAATGTCATCTGTAGAGTCTCCCAGTGAGTGGGAGCTTCAATTTGGCTTTGTATTTCTTACAGATACTGAAAAAAACTAGTCCACCAGATTACTGAATAGGAGCCGTATTCCTTCTTAGAGGCCTAAGCACACTAAAAAGAGTTTGCAGTAACTTTAATACTTCAGTCAAAATATTTTTCAGTATTTTTTTGTCATTTATAACCAATAGAATAATTGACTGGTTTTTTTATTAATTTTGAAATCTTATATTTTCAGCTTTATTAAGCAAGTAAATTAATCTTCAGCTTTCCTGTAGCACTGGAGTTTGTTCATCATGGTCGTGCCTTCCATCATTCTTTGGTAATTTATAGTAATAATTTCAAATAAGTTCAGATCTTTTGTTCAAAATAAACAGAGTATGCATGTATCTTCTGGATCAGCCCCTTAATGTGACCTCTCCTGTCTGCTCAAATTATAGTATCAAAATAAAAATGTTTAGAAAAATGGAGCCAGTTGAATGAATACATCATCAGTATTAAAACCAATACCATGAGGAGTAATTGCTGTCTTCAATTAACTTTCACGCAGATCCTATATCTTAGCCATTGGAAAATCTTAAATAAAATCCTCTTCAAAGTCCTTTCAAGGTTTTTCAAAAACAGTTGTCAGTTTAGGCACATATTCCAACTTTAACTTGTATGTATGTTTGTTAAGACTATTGCTTGTCTGTAGATGGCAATAGCATTACAGTGCTGAAGTAGCCCCCAGCCTGTAAAATAACACTGTGATGCTGGTGAGAAAAAAAGAGAAAAAAATATCTTGCCTTTTTCTTTTCTGTTTGTTTGGTTTGTTTGTTTGTTTGTTTGTTTGTTTTAATGTCAGCAGCAGTGGCAATGGGGACTGTTCTACTTGCAGGAATGTTGGGACTAATCATGTGAGAAAAGATCCTGGAGTGATGAGGCAGCATATTTCCCATGTCTGAGGTCAGGATTTGTTCTGTGAAGCTGACCTTTAAAACAGCCTGAAAATGAGGAACGTGGCACCAGAGAGCAGAGCAGGAAGCATGAAATTATGTAAGATATGTTTCTTCTGCATATGAAATACTTTTTTTTAAAGCTCCAGGTTTGTGATTCAGCATTTTCTGCCACTGAGAGATACAAGAAAGGGGAAAAGTCTTTAGCGAAAAAAGAAAGTCCCTATTGTTCTAATCAAAACCTAATAAAATATTAGCCATAAGGTATTTTTGTTCTCTTCTGATGAGCTGGGGTTGAGATTATATTTTCCCAAAATCACCCTCCCTTCAGCCTCCTGATCTAAGAACCCTGGAACTGAAGACAAAGTTTTATTTAGGCACAGCCTGGGCACCTTTTCTATCTATAATCTGTGTGAAGTGCCTCCAGCTTTGTTGGCATTGGATTCCTGGGTGACTGCTCTGACAAGCTCTGTTTCAGCTCTGACAAGCAACTGCAGGACAGGCCTGTGATGAGGAAGCTCCAGGGTGCTGGTGCCCAATGGATATTTGGTGCAGGACAGGCAGGTCAGGGACCCCCCAGGGCTAAAGCATCAGCTTGGGTGAGGTTGCCAGCCTGGGTTTGATCCCAGCTGCATGGTGATGCAAGCCCTAGACACAAGCTCTCCTCTCTGAGCTTATGCAAAAGTGCCTTCACTGCCTTTTTTTCCTTCTTGCCTTTTCGCCCTGTGCCCTTTCCCTTGCTGAGATGCATGAGGTTGCATTGAGAGGTTTGATGCAACTGCCAGATGCCCCAGCCTGTTGCTGCCTCCCTGGTCTTAGAAATGCTGCTGACCTGTTTGGAAGGAGGAAATGAGGGAGCCATTTCATCCTTCTCCCTCCTTGGAGACTGGTTCTGTGTTAAGATGGCATTTACCACTCTTGATAAAGGAGGTGGCAGTGGTGGGGAGCACTCCCAGATAGTGGAGCTCAGCTGGGTCCATGAAGAGACTGGTCCCTGGCAGTGCTGGCCTCAGGATGTTAGCATTTTCCCAAACAATTCCCAGGTATGGGCATAAAAAGTCAGCAGTGACTGCACTTCGATGGGTAAGAGGGTTTAACAGCAGCCTGGACACAGCTAGTCTGTGCCCATTGGCTCATTTATCCCCATGGATGTGGTCTGGGTGTGCCTGGGGCAATCTGTGCTCAGGGCAGAACCCTGCACGGGGGCAGCCTTGCTTTCCAGTGTTGAATTATGTCATGGGGAAGAAGGAAGACAGCCTTGTCATGCTTTACCTGCTGAGATGGCAGCACCAGCAGAGGTGACTGATGGCTCTTTTTGGTTGCTCCAAATGCCAGACAGAAGGAAGCAGGCTCACATCTGCCTCAGACTCTGAACAGATTTTTTTTTTTTTAAGAGTCCTAAGGGACAAGCAAATGGATCTAAGCACGTACTATATTTGTGAGACCAGCACTGGAATGGCCTGCATGTTATAAATTGATGTTGAAAAATGGGTGGTGGAACATTAGAGCCACACAAAATGATTCAGAGCCTGAAGAAAATGCTTCGCAATGGGAGACATGAAGCACTTTGTCTCTTTAGTTTATCAAAAAAGGCTGAGCAGAGAATTGATTATGATGGTGAAGGAACTTCCTTGGAAGAAAAATATCAGGTACTGAAAGGCTCTTTAATCTAGTAAATTATGGGAATGTGTTTCAGCAAGCTGAAATCAGATACATTCATATGAAAAACTGGGCACAAATTTATTGGAATGAAGGTGGTTAATCACCATAACAAGCTGTCAGGGTAGTTGGAATATTTTCCAGATGTGCCCAAGCCAAGACAGGCCTGTTTCTGAAGGGCGTGCACCAACCACAGTTAAAAGCATGAGGGACACTGCAGTCAAGTCTCAGGCAAGGTAAACAGGTGAGGTTTGAAGGACTGTGATGTGTGACAGGCTTGACTAACAGCTCCCGAAGGAGCTGTGAAGATCTAATGGTTCCCATCTGTCCTTAACCTCTGAGAGACTGAGAAAAACAGCACTTAGCAGAAAGTGGAAGGGAGGAATCAGAATGACAGCCTCATCTCTGGCACATTTCTGTGACCTCTGTTTCTGGAAGGACTGTGTCTTTCACCTGCTTGGGGCTTTACTAATGTTTGCTTTACTGCCAACAGAAGAACAACCTTTCTCCAGTCCACAAGCTCTCTGTACAGATTGGCATCTGCAGGTTTCATTTTAGGAGAGCATGAGTAAAAATTTGTGATGCTCAGCAGCTCAGTGGTAGCTAGGATAAGTAGTTTCCTTTTTTTTTTTTTTTTTTAATTACATCTTCATAAGCTTTGGTCTTGCCTGTTCTTCACACCTCCTAGTTTCCCTAGTATCCATTTCCTTGTATTACCTTTGCCACCAGGCTCAGTATATTTTCCTGCATTGATAATCTGTGCTGCAGGATGTCTTGGAGGGTGCTTCCTACCTATAATTTGACAAAATAAACCCTGCCTTTCTTGCACAGATTTCACACGAGATGGGTATGTGCTGTGTAGATAAGAGTTTGTCAGGAACTTTTTGATGAAGTACCTTTCATCCAGAAGTACAAGTTTGTATCTGCTGTAGCTATTGACAAAAACACACTAAGGTATCTTTGCAAAATACTTGCAGTCTGTATCTTGAGAAGTGCCCTGATCTAATTTTAAAAACAAGGCTCCTTTTCCAGAAAACCAGTTGGTGGTGGAAATCAGGAATTTCTTATCTCCTGTTGTCTTTTCTGGGGTCCCAGTGCTTTCCTGCTTATTGCCCATCTGCCAGGGATGATGTAAGTATTTTACACTCTCAAGCCTTAAGACAAGTTTGCTCACTTTTCCTTGTTCCAAAGGGCAAGGTACAAAGTCAGAGCTGAAACAAGGCAAGTGATTTCCACACAGCATCCCTAACTTCAAATTGGAGAGACATGGATTTTAAAGGTGGACTGTTTGGTAGATAAGGCATTGACTGGATGGATGCAGCCAGAGAGTTGTGGTCAAAGGCTCTATGCCTAGGTAGAGGCTGGTGCCCAGTGGTGTCCCTTGAGGCTCTGTCTCTTTAGTATCTTTATTCATGACAGTAGGACCAAGTGCACCCTCAGCAAGTTTGCAGATGGCATAAAGCTGAGCGGTGCAGCTGACACAACAGAGGGAAGGGATGCCATCCAGAGGAAGCTGACAAACTGGAGAAGTGGGCACATGAGAACCTGCTGAGGTTCAACAAGTGCAAGGTACTGCAGCTGGGTCAGGGCAATCCCAGACAGTACAGACTGGCAGAAGAACTCATGGAGATCAGTCCTGTAGAGAAGAACTTTTGGGTTCTTGTGGAAGAAAAGCTGGACAGGAACCAACAGTGTACACTTGCAGCCCAGAAAGCCAAACACATCCTGGGCTGCATCAAGAGGTGGGGCCAGCAGGTTCAAGGGAGGTGATTCTGCCCCTTTGCTCTCTGAGTGCCCACCTGGAGTGCTGCATCCAGCTGTGGGGTTCCCAGCACAAGATGTGAACCTGTTAGAATGAGTCTAGAGGAGGCCATGAAGATGATCAGAGGGATGGAGCACCTCTGCTGCCCAGACAGGCTGAGTGAGCTGGGATTGCTCTTCTCTTGATGGAAGACCTCATTGCAGACTTCCAGTACTTAAAGTAGCTTATAAAAACAAAGGAGAGAGGTTTTTTACATGTAGTGATAAGACAAGGGGGAACAGTTTTAAGCTTAAAGAGGATAGGTGTAGACTAGATTTTAGGGAGAAATTCTTTACTGTGAGGGTGGTGAGACACTGGAACAGAGAGGATTCCCCATCCCTGGAAGTGTTCAAGGTCAGGCTGGATGGAGCTTGAAGCAATCTGATCTAATGGAAGGTGTCCCTGCCCCTGGCAGGGGGGTAGGAACTAGATGATCTTTAAGGTTCCTTCCAACCCAAACCAGTCTATGATTCTATGAATGAAGGGGTGGAGTTGTCATCCAGTTGTCCTGCAGTTGTCAATATCCACAAACCGTTAGCCTGATTCATAGACTCTCTAGAACATAGAAGTTAGAGGTAGAGCAGGGTTTTGAACAGACATCTCCAAATAATGAGAGTCCTGAACTTACTTTTATGTGGGGAAAAAACCCTTTGAAGAATAAGAAATGTTGGGGGGCAAGGGGGGTTTTAGATTTTGGGTTTTTTTGGAGGACATGCAAGAAGTTTTCCAACCAGTTTGCCTGAAGCCCCCATTCTTCTGGAAAGTAGCAGAAGTATCTGCATGTGCAAAGAGCTCCAGCACAGGAGAGTACAGAGGATGTAAGAAGAATGAGGATTTGGCTGGAGAGATGGAAGTGGTGAAGTCCTGCAGCCACTGGTAGGCTTTTCTGCAAAGACTACAGCTGCAAACAGAGCCAGGCAGGAGCTCACTCAGACTTTAAGAAACATTTTGGTTTAGAACTTAAGAACCCATGTTTTAGTCTGAACTGAACCCATGAGTCTAAAACTTCTTTAAACTCTAGATGAATGTTGCTTTTAACCTTACCCTGTAGCTTGGATCCATTTGTTTAGTCATTGGCCAGATAAGGTTATTCTTTGTCTCAGAGAAAAGATTTACCTTTGCTCTCTGTCTCAGATTAGCTTACTGTTGTCCCCACAGTTCATCTGCTTTTATATGCATATCCTGCTGCTAAATGTGGATAAAATTAGCAGATAGCCTTTTACTCTCTTTCCTTTCAGCTTGTTGATGCAGGATTCAGTCATATGCATGGTAATGTGTAACTGAAGGATGCTGGCCCTGCCCAGCTGGCTTGGATCTCACCTCTAAGCCTGTACTCAAAAAAACCTACCTATTCTGAGCAGCATGGGAAGCTCTCCAGGGCCCAGAATGTGAAAATTAATCAATTCTTGTAGAAATGTTTCTGTAATGCTGTGGAATCCAGCCAAGAGACATGATGAATGTGAAAACTGTTTTCTAGGACATCCAGTTTAATTTAATTTTGTCAAGCCCATAGAACTTTTCAGCAAATGTCTGTATCCTTCCATCCTGCATCCTTTTGTGATGTGGTTACCCTGGCAATCCAGCTGACTTTCCAGAAAAGCCAGCTCCATCAAAGTTCATTGACTTGCTACATTAAAGGCCTTCAGTAGGCTTGAGCATCTATTGATGCCAGTTCTTTCATGGGCTTGGACTGTTATGAAGAGATCTGCAGAGAGGGTTATGCTCTAGCATGCTTGACTGGAGCTGATTTTTTTTCCTTGTTTCTTCTTCACTCTACATGGACCAATAATCTTGAAACACTGAGGTAATTTTTCTGCATATCATCAGACTGTTCAGCAGATTTATATCTGATGATATATACATATTATCATCTGTTCCAGCAGATTCTCTATAGGGGTAAAGTGTTCCAGTAAAGGTCTCTTCTTATGTACCTCCTTTCAATGTGTTTGTGCAATAGATTGACTTGAAAAAATCTTAATATAATTTCTTCCTTTAGGCAAGCCACAGAGGGACCAATGTTTAACAAGTTCGTCTACATTTTCCACTTGAATTTAGCATTTTTTTAATGCTTGAGATTAAGAAATAGAGCCTAAAAGGTACTTAAGTATGCAAGAACACCAAGCATTAAAAGGCTCGACTCCCTGAGTGCCACATGGAGTGCTTGCACTTTATGAGGGGAAAGTTTGGTGCCTCAGAAGAACAGAACCTGGATGCACAAGGAGCTGCTTGCACCAATCAACAGAGACATAAGCCTGGAAGGGGAAATCACATGGGGAAGACCAGCAGACAAGAGCTGCTCTCATGATAAAAAACAAACAACAAAATAATTTTAAAAAACCCAAACCAAACAACAACCCATGAAATGTTAAACAGAGGTTGACCCATTCCCTCTAGTACCTTCTAGTTTCTTTGCTCATGTTTTTGGAGAGGATGCAGTCTGTACGTTCTCCTAGGATGTTGTCAGTGGATAGGATCTCTGCAAGCTGAACCCTGTGGGAGGAGGAGAAGTGGAAATGAAAGGGTGGAAGAACAGGACTAAGGGAACTTCTTGAAGCTCTTAACCATAGTAAGCCCAAGCAAGGGCCATCTTTTTTTATAAAGGCATAGTCCTGGGGGTATTTTTGAGGAGCCTGTCATAAGCTAAATCCTACAAGTGCTCCGGATTTCAGAGCATTGGGGTTTCAGGCTGATTCAAAAGCCAGATTCCTCTAAGTCTGTTCCAGATATTGTAATTTTTTGAGAACAGGATCCCAGCAGAAGAGACCCACAATAGAGAGATTTCTTCACTGAGATACAGAGATACAACTTATCAACAGCTGCCCTTGAATGTGGGGAATTCACAGCTGCACCTGAAGTTGTGTGAGTCACTGTATGTGACCACCTGTATGTGTGACAAGCATCCCAGAATTACTTCCATCTCAGGAATAGGTGGCACTACCGGCTCCATTTTGCCAGAAAGTCCCACATGCAGGGGCAGCAATGACCCCCACCAAGAACTTCTCCAGCCCAGGGTGCAGACAGCCTTCCATCACCCAGGCAACATGCTGCCAAATATATGCTAAAAATGATGGGTTGGAGACAGGGATCCAGGTAGTGTCACAAGGTAGCCATGCAGGAGCTTTCCAAAGATTTTTTGGGGGCCTGCCTGTGGCTTTGCTCAGGAGCACATGTGCCCTGTACCCTGCACCAAAGGATCCTGCTGGTGCTGTGACTGGGAGGATTCTGCTTGAGCCATTGCAAGGCAGCATCTGGCCATGGGGAGAAGGCTGGGATAGGATCAAGCAACATGAAAGAGGTCACAGCACCAAGAGAGTTCAGGAAGTTTGGACAGTACTCTCGGACACTCTCTTGGGGATGGTCCTGTGCAGGGCCAGGAGCTGGACTCAATGATCCCTGTTGGTCCCTTCCAGCTTAGATTATTCTGTGATACAAGGCAGCCCCAAGTTCAGGGAAGCCCTTACTTCCCAAAACCAAGTTATAATTGACTAGTTGTGTATTAAAAACAAATCTGTTTAAAAACATAAATCATGGTGAAGCTTGGGTCATCCCTGTCCTGTGGAAGGCTCTGCTGCCCACCTGCCCCACACTTCCCTGTCCAGCAGCCACCCTGCAGCCCCTCACTGCCCCTCTGCCCCCAATTTTTGTGTCCAGCCTGCCTGACATGGGACACAGGGCTGTATCCCAGGCTGGGAGTGGGGGTGTTTGATGGCTCCATTTTTATTTTTTTTTTTTTTTTCCCCCCTCCAGCACTTCACAGACTTTTTTGGGTTGGAGGGGGCCTCTGGAGATCATCCAGTCTGAACCCTCTGCCAAAGCAGGGTCGCCTAGAGCAGGTGACACACAGGAACGTGTCCAGGTGGATTTGGAGTCTCTCCAGAGAAGGACTCTCCACGGGCAGCCTATTCCAGTAACATAAAGAAGTTCTACCTCATGTTGAGGTAGAACTCACTGTGTTTTAGTTCATGTTCATTGCTCCTCATCCTGTCGCTGGGCGGCACCGAAAGTCATCCGCCACCATCCTCTTGCCTTTGAGACAGATACGTATGCATTAATGGCATCCCCTCTCAGTCTTCTCTGCTCCAAACGGAACTTTCTGAAAGGGGTCTCAGCCCAGGCTAGTACTGTGTATTTGCCTGGCTTTGTTCTCAGCCTGGCGGTGACACTCTGGGGTGGATTTTTACCCTCTCCTTGCCAGGCCGCCGCCGCCGCCCGGCCGCGGAGCGCGCCCGCCATCTTGTGGGCTCTGCCCGCCTTGCAGGCCGCCCTCAGCCCAGCGCCGGCGGCGCTCGGGGCTTCAGCGGGAGTTTTCCCGAGCAGACTTAGAATATGGAAGATAACTGGGACTGGAACAGCTTGCCCAGAGAAGTTGCAGATGCCCCATCCCTGGAAGTGTTCAAGGCCAGGTTGGGTGGGGCTCTAAATAACCTGGTCTAGTGGAAGGTGTCCCTGCCCATGGCAGAGGGTGGGAACTTTTAACCTTCTATCCCAAGCTATTCTATGATTCTGATTACCTTTTGCAAACAAGGGTAGGAGAAAGCCAAAAGCAGTGTCCTAAGACAGGCATTCCCTTTTATCACTGGGAAGTGGCTGACTGCAGAGTGAGTGGATGTGTTCCCAGAGCCCCAGCAGGTGCAAGTCTTGTGGGGAACCTGGGCTATCTGGATGACTCCTGCTATCCTAAGGACAGGTCTCCCCACAAATCCTTGCCAGTCTAGGATTTAATGGTCCCAGTCTGCTATTTTTTTACCATCAGAGAGGCCAGCGTGTGCAGATTCTGGAGAAGACAAGCGAAAGAGAGGGAACAAGTTTTGACTGGAAGTGCCACTGAATTGCAGAAGCAATGAGCGTGGTTGATGAGAAATTGCCTGCTTGGCACTACTGCAACAGCCTGCTGAAGAGACAGTGATGCAAGTGCATGCACACTCCTCTAGGAAAGGGTGAGGAACAAAATTTTTCCTCCCCTGAGGCAAGAGAAGAGATCCCAACACACAGTAGCCAGATGATGGTATATGATGTACCCAAGTACAAAAGTATTCCTACAGAATTAGGGGCTAGCTTTCCTTTCTCAGTCAGTCTTACATGATAATTTGCTGTTTATCCTGCCTTAGCCCGGACTCTCTGTTTTGCCTGGATGATGGAACAGTGGTGCCTCAGTTCTTAAAATACAGCATTGAACTTGTCTGGTGTCACTGATGGTAGATGCACCAAAGTTAGAGGAGAAGGATCCACAAATCCTGACAGCTTCCCTAACATTTCCATTCAACAGGAGCGTCTCAGCCCAAGTGAAACAGTAAAATCTTCCCACAACCTGTAGCACATCAGGGCTTTGTACACCCTGCCCCCCCCCATGCAAGAGAGAGGATCTCCCCTTCCATGGGACAGTTGTGAAGTTAATAGGAAGATGGAAGCTTGTGTCTGTTTTAAGCCAAGAAATGGGAAGCTCTGCTTAAACTCACTTTGCCCTGCTTTTACCCTCAGCTTACCCTGTTAATATGCAAAAAATATTCAGTCATCTTTCTGTTTGAAAGACAGGAGGTATTAGAGTCCAGCTTTTTTTGTAGGGACCCATCTTCCACCCTAGTCAAGTACCTAAATGCATTGGAGGATTTTGACCCAAAGACTGAGACTTCTGAAGCTCATTTCTTATTTGGGACATAGGCAGAAGCTTGTGGCATTAACAGCTCAATGGCTTCAGATCTAAATGAGCTGGCAAAGGTATTCTCAGCCCAGAAAGTTTCTCTAAAAAAAAATTTCCAGCTGTAGTAGTTGATCAGAGAAGCAGTGTCTGCCCCTCCTCTTCCCCTTTCCACAGCACTGCTTTCCAGCATCTCATTGCCCAGTCTGTCCATGTATCCAGGGTTGCCCCATCCCAGGTGCAGAATCCAGCACTTTCCCTCATTGAACTTCATATGGTTGGTGATTGCCCAGTTCTCTGATTTGTCCAAGTCTCTCTGCAGGGCCCCCCTGCCCTTGAGGGCTTCAGCACCTCCTCCCAATTTGGTGCCATTGGCAAACTTAGCCAGGATCCCTTCAGATTCTGCATCCAAGCCATTTATGAAGATGTTGAGGAGCACAGGACTGAGGATGGAGCCCTGTGGAACCCCAGTAGTCAGGTCACCAGTCTGATGTCACCCCATTCCCTATAACCCTTTGTGTCTGAGTGGTGAGCCAGTTGCTCACCCATGGCACGATGTGTTTATCCAGCTGTGTGCCTGACATTTTGTCCAGAAGGATACTGAGAGAGTATTGAAAGCTTTACTGAAATTCAAAAAGATTACATCAGCTGGCTTCCCTTGATCAGCTAGGTGGGTTCTCTTGTTGTAAAATGAAGTTTGATGAGAAGGACCTTGCCCTCAGGAAGCCATGCTGGCTGGGACCGATGAATGGTGGTTTCCTGGTTGGTTGTGCTTTCCTTGCAAACCTTGTTCCTCTTCCACACCAAGTCGCTTATGACACTTCGCTTCTAATTCGTCATTGCTGCCTCATTTTGGAAAACTGAAATAAATGCTGGACCAAACCAGGGAGAACTGCAGGGCTGCCTGGATGCTGTGCTGTGGAGGCAGGTGGTTAAATAGCAGGCAGCTGGCAGTCAAGCTTGTGAGTGTGACAGGAGGAAGAGCTGAGGTGGAGGAGTGGGATGGGGGGTGCCCAAGCAGCACCATACAGCCCACCAAGGGCAAGCAAAGGGATGGAAGGCAATCCCTCTTCAATAAGGGAACTCTAGTTAGTCTGCACAGGAAAAGGGAATCTGGCAAGGACAAGGGCACAGTTTTTTAATGGTACAGGGGACCCCTGGAAAGACCGTGAAAAGAGAACAATCAATTAACAAGCTGCTGTGGCTTCAGAAAAGCCATTATAGACATATTGGTGTAATGAGCACATCTGATGCACAGAAGCTATTTAACCTTCAGCCTCTTGCCTTATAAAGCACCTCTGGGGCAGTGGGTAAAGCTGTTAATTATTAAGGTCAACCCTAGCAGACAGAGGTGTCCTCAAGTATGGGCTGCTGTGATACACTCAGGTAATTTCTCCATTATGTCAATAACAAATTTTCCTCAATTGTTCAAGAATTGACAGATTAGCATCCATTAACCAAGTCTTAACTCATGGCTATGGGAGCAGTTACAGGCCACAAGGACTGCAGAACCCATTTGTAACTCCTTGAGCACGTGTAATATATACACATAGACAGCACTGCAGCAGCTTGGTGTTAGTAAAACACATAACCAATGTATGTAAAAAGGCTGGGCAGGCAGTGACAGGCACTGGCTTGAGCAGATGTCTTGATGTTTGTCCTCAGGTGCTCTGAGAGCACAGGATGAAGTCACTCTGACTTTTAAAGAACTATGTATTGAGGAATTGTAAATGAGCAGAATCACAACTAAAACAAAATACCCATTATATTCCCTACCAAAAAGGCTTTTTTTTTCTTTTTTTTTTTTTTTCCCGGGGGAAAAAAATCCATACAGCAAACATGTCATGCATTTGATCAGTGTGGCTTTTTACATTGTTCACCCTTATGCTGCAAGACAAATCTCATTGCTTTTATTTATGCAGGCCATATAATTTTGTTTACGTAAATGTGAACATTGTTTTCCAAGCACAGCCTATGAAGAACCTTTGGAAACCGCAATACCAGTAGGTAGGAAATCCCTTTGCTTCACAAAGTGGTTTTATTGTTTTGCCCCAAAGCCAAGCGCGACTGGAAAAGCAGCTGTCCTAAGTGGAGCTGTTGTGAAGGGACACGGGGGCACAGCGCTGAGGCTGCCTCAGCCCGGCACAGCGGCTGCATCCAGCTCGGGGAGGAGGAGGGAAATGGCCGTGTGACTGCGCCACGGCCTTGCCTGTGTCTGCACTTACCTGCCTGAGACTCTTCTGGCTGGCAGCCTGGAGTTGAACCAAAGGAGGCTGAGGAGAGACAGGAAAGAGAAGGAAATGAAACTATGGTGGTGATAAAGCCTACAAATACCGACATTCCTTTAGGGGATCGGTGGGGAGCGAGGCACTGGAATAACTGCTGCCAGCCTGCTGCCAGAAGGGTGACGAGCTGCTTTACCAAGGCCAGCAATGAACGCAAAAAGATAATAAACCCATTAAACCCTCCCCCAGAACAGATGAAAGGGCTGGGGACTGGGGGTATGGAAAGGAGCTCAGAACACCTTCATAAGAAGAAACATTACTGGACTTGCAGCTGCACCTGGGTGTCCCACCAAAGCTGGGGAAGATGGATTGTGGGAGGGGATTTCAGGGGCTTGTCTATGCTGCTGAAAAGGTGGAAAAGGGGAAGTTCAAGCACCAACACTTCCCTCAGGCTTAGGTTTGTCTCCTGGTTTGTGGCAGGCTTTTGGCTGTACTGCCAGCTGTTCTGCCCCAAAGGGAGAGTTTCAGCTGTCCACTGCAGGCTGTTTGGAGGGGGAGGGATTGGCAGGCAATGTTCAAAGACAGCAGTCCTGTTTAAATGCCAACACAGGGAGTAGGGAGGGTGAGACAGGCAGGGGGTTCCAGCCCAGTCACAGGGTGGTAAACATGGCAGCAGCCTCATCTCCTGGGCTTGTGCCTTGGGAGAAATGTCAGAGCTGGAGTGGGGAGGGACACTGCTCCCTTACCTGGAATGATGTCTGGCTTTTTTTCCCCTGCCAGACATCCTTTACCAGACCAGTCACTCCCACCTTTTCCCACAAACCTCATCTCACTTGTATTCCTTAGGCTGCCATGGCCTCACTGCTGCAGCATCACTGCAGTACCCGTGTGCAAGGGGCAGGTGGCCATGGGAGAGGCCACAGGGGGAGAGCAAGCCCAGGTGCACCACAGGCTGGAGCTGTCTGCCCACCGAAACTGCCCAGGCGGCTGTGACTGAAATTTAATTTGCCTGGTGCATTCCGTGGACATTTTAATCAGCATTTCCTACAATCTACTTGGCAAAGAGGCTCGATTGGCAGCTGCCTGACTGAATGGGCTTTGCACCCAGTCTAACCTTCTCCATTCGCAATTTCCAGTGCTGGAAAACCTCTCTGTCTCACTTTCAGAAGTTTCTATAGCAATCACAGCCATCCTAGTGAAGCACTGGAAATGGCAGCCCATTCAGATTGTAATTTTGCTGGACAGTAATTGGTCCTCTTTCCACTGGCCTCTGAAATGTTACTTTTTGGGAGATATCAACTGAAACTGGAGGAGGCTGGTCCTCTGCCTGTGTTTCCAACCAACTTTGCTCCCCCTGCCCCCTGAGGAACTTTGTTAGCTGTTTAAAGTTTGTGAACCTCGATTAGCAGGGAAGCGCTGCTGGGCACATCATACCTCCGCCACAGGAAAGACCTGACAGAGTGATGCTCTTAACAGGCCTGCAGGAACAAACCTCACCACCCAACACAGCATGTTGTGACCTGAACATTATCCATCACTGCATGTAGAAAAAGTTACCCAAGTGTGTTTGCCTTTGCTAATTGTAAAAGACCAGAGCACTCAAAGCTTTTTTCTTCATGTCGGTGAACTTACTTTTCCTAGTTCGGTTGACTTCAGGTTAAACAATCACTTGATCTTTTGTTCCATGGTTCATTTTTCAGTGGCTGTGGTTGCTCTTAATTACTGGGACACTGAAGAACCATGTGCTGAAAATACATGAAGTAACTTCTTGCAATAAGAGAATGTGGTAGAATTATCCCACAGCCTGTGAAGAAATCAGTTAACCGTTTCTTAAGCTCTTGTAATGATCTTCCCCTATACTTTTATGGCTTTTGTTGCCTGCTGCAAAAATTAGCTTAAAGCTGAGTAAGGGGAATTGTGGATAAGTGTTTGCAATTTGGCTTTGGACTGACATAGTGTGGTTGCACTCAGAGAATTTGAAGTCTTTGCTCTGGCAGCAGTACTCAAATCTGAGAATATAGGATTCACATTGGAAAAGAGTGGATTTTTATAACTATTTAAATGAACAATTTCAGCTAGAGAGTGGATTAACAGAGCCAACTAAACCCTTCACCCTGACAAAGAACTGGCGGGAGGACTATAGAAACACATCCAAAATTTTACCAAAATGAATGCAGAGTACTAGGTCAGTGAGAAGCATTTCTGTATTTTAATGGCTCTCTTAGAAATCAATTCAATTTAAAACAAAAGTTGTTTTACAAATATGTGGAGAATGCAGAAGGCTGGAGAGGGAGCAAGTGGCCTGAATCCTCCATCTGCTCCATCCTCCCTCTCCTCTCACACTAGGAACTGCTACTGCAAGTCCCCCTCCTGGGCAGACACAGAGGCAAAAGCAGGCAGTGCCCCAAACCCAAGAGTCAGAAATGTCTCCCATTCTGCAGGTGCATGGGTGCACCCCCAGACCCCACACCCTGTATTTTATATGTGCCAGAGCTGCTGAGACCCAAACCCAAGCAGCAGGAAACTCTAAGCCTAGGGGTCTTGGGGAAGCTGAGACACAAAAACCTGCGCTTCTCCATCAGAAATGAGGTTACAGAACAAGAGACTATTAAGTATCCCAGGATGAGGAGCAATCTTCACTGACAAGAGTGAAGTGTGGACACATTGGGGATTGCTCATCTCTGAGAGGAAACGGATCAGGGTGACACAAAAGAAGCATCCACTGGACAAACAAAGCTGCAAAGGCAGATTGGCAAAACCTGTTCTTGAAGAGCTTCAGAAAAGGCAGTAAAGCTAAGGGACTTTTTTTTGAGCAAAATTTCTAATTAAACCCTGACAACTTACTGCTGCAGGATGTTTGAAGGGAAAACAGGATCCTAAGTTGATCTGGAGAAGGGTCCAATGTTTCCATGAGTGATGAGGCATGCAAACATTGTTGAGGGTACAGCCTATTCCTTTACAAACCTGTGTGAATCTGTAATGGCAGGGTAAGACATCCCATTCTGGATGTCTCTGGATGCTCTTCTCAAACTCTGGATACCACAATGCTGCAAAGATACTGGAGCAAGTTGTTTGCTCGACTTTCAATATTACAATATCCCTCTTCAAGAAAAGGGAAAATATAACATTTGCAGTAAAAGGTACAGAAATAGGCCCAAAGTTTAACCCTGCCTAAAAATTTTACACCCCTGGTTTCTCAAGTACAAACTGTGAAACTCTGCTTGCCATCTGCCAGCAAGACCAGCATGTCTGCTGCTGGCATCCATGGAGAAGTGCCATGCTGCAGCAGTGCTCTCCCGTTCCCAGCACTCAGAGGTGCTCCTTCAGGGCACTTGCACTGGGAGCTGCAGAGACCCTGCCAGCCCTTCAGTGTGGGGGGTCTCTGCCAGCCTCCATGCTAACTAACTGCTTCCCCGAGCAATTCTCCAAGCTGTGCAAAACCTGTAACAACTAACCATGGAACTAATTGGCTAACAGCAAAAGCACGTTTTCAACAGTAAGAATCCCAAATTATGGGGGGGAGGAAGCACTTTAATTGTGGTTTGCATACAGCTATTTTGTCTGACCCTCAAGTTTGTTGGAGGAAAGAGCCAAAGAGGCGGAAAAAAGGGTTCCAAACCCAAAAATTAGGGCTGCTGGCAGCAGTAACTGAGGCAGACAAGTCTAAACTACTTCTGGAGGAGGACCTTTCTGACAAGCCCTGGATATTCCAACCCAAAAGCTGAACCATGTGTAGGGCAATGGCTACAGCTTGTGCAGGCAACCACATGCCCAGAAACTGCCAGTGCTGCCAGTCCAGGCTTGCCCCCTGGATACAGAGACCTAAGAAAAAACAATCACACTAAGTCGTGAAAAACAAAGGGGTGGAGCACCTCTCCTATGGAGACAGGCTGACCGAGATGAGGTTGTTAGCCTGGAGAAGGCTCCAGGGAGACCTTACAGCACCTTCCAGTACCTAAAGGGAGAGTACCTACTGCAAGAGACCTGGAGAGGGACATTTTACAAGGGTATGTAGTGACAGGACAAGGGGGAATGGCTTTAAACTGAAAGAGGGAGGGCTTAGAGTGGCTATTAGTAATAAATTCTTTACTGTGAGGGTGGTGAGGCACTGGAATAGGTTTCCCAGAGCAGCTGTGGATGCCCCATCCCTGGCAGTGTTCCCAGACAGGTTGGATAAGGTCTTGAGCAACCTGGTCTAGTGGGAGATATTCCTGCCCATGGCAGGGGAGGTTGGGATTAGATGATCTTAAAGGTCCATTCCAACCCCCTAACATTCTATTATTCTAATTAACAGTGGGTCTGTCTATCCAGAACCCATATCTAAAATTAGCATGAATAAGTGACAAGTTTATAAAATCTGGATTTATTAATTTTTCTTCATTACAAGATAAATTCTTCTCAAATAACAGATGGATTTGACCGTGTTCAGTTTGTAATATACTAGATTCAAAATGACATATTAAAAAAAATACTCTCTGTACACAGGGAAATCCCAACAGAATTTACAAAGCCACTGTATTTCAAATGTATAGGATCTGAGGTTGTTATGAATCTTACAGGAAATTTGTTATTACAAGTAAAAGAAAAACTACACAAATGGTTTACAGTTTTAATCACAAATCTCATTTTTTTTCTTTAAATAGATTCTTAAAATAGATGCATTAATTAAAACAAAATCACTATGAAGAGGCACATGGTGTTTAGTGGATGACATTAATTCTGTAACCCAAACAAGGAGACTAATCCACTCTGAGTAGCTAAATTATTTTTTTGCACTATTTACATACTTTACTGAAGTATTTTCATCCCAGAGCCTCAGCAAGCATTTCAGAATATTAATGAGGAAGCCTGGCAGCACGCCAGAATTAGCAAGTAAGAAAGTAGTATCATTCCCACTTTATCAACAGGGAAACTGAGGCACCAGCTATATTCAGATCCAGGAAACTGCAGGAAGCAAAATCCTGAATCTTAATTCTGTTAGCCACGTCATGATGGAGAGACTGTTCTTCCTCCTTTTTCTTCCTCACCTCCAGGTCAGTGGCTGCTGACCCTGCTGGGCACTGTTTGAAACCTGGTGAGTTGCTTTTTTTCATGTTTAGATTGCTGCAAAATAGGTGACATCTATCCAGCTGTGTTGTCATCATGAACACCTTTACTAAAAGAAAAGCCATTAATGGTTTTCCTTTTCAGATCAAAAACCAGCAACAGCAAAAAGTGCTGTTGGGAATCTTCAATCCCTCCAAAGCCTTTGGAAGGCTGTCTTGTTTTACCCAAAATACTGCAATTGCTTCCTCAATCTGCACAGTAACAAATACTGAAAACCAGTAACTCTGAAAGACAGAATTGCACTATTTATTATTTAAAAAAAAAAAAAAAAAAAGAAGTTACATTTTTGGGCATTGTGAACATTTTTTGGTCAATCAAGTATTTGAAAGAAGTTAGTTGAGAGATTCTCAGATAGGATGTGACCTTTAGAAAACATGAAGCATTTCACATGGTCCATAATCCCCAGGATTTTACTTCCTGTGACAGTAAAATATTATACCACATCAATAAAGGTCACTTGAAAAGACCTTTAAAAATAACTTCTCAATAATGTTTGCTGAATGACTAAAGGAAAGATAAACTCGTTGCAGATCTGAGATGACATGAATTCACAAGTTAAGGAAAAGCTAAAAAGCCAGGACTTAAACTCTGAATAGAACATCCAGCACAAATCCAGCAATTTTTAAGGCTATTATGAAACATAATTTAGTCACAGGCATCTTACAGTTTACATTTTGGCAAATACAACATCATCATGTGGGAATAAAGTCATGAACTGTTGCTGTCTCACAGCAGCAGGAGCAGGCCAGGCAGCAGGGGACAGGACAGCTGGGAGCACAGGTGGCCCAGCACCCTGGGGCACAACAAAACCACTCTTGTCCATGGTGTCCAGTGAGATTCTGGCCAGCACCAGTTGCCTGGAAGGTGTCTGATCCCAGAAGCAGCACCCCCAACTCAGCACTGGAAAAAGGCTTTATACATGCTACAGCATCATGAAATAAGCAAATGGCCTCACTTTCTTCAGGGAGGTAGATAAATGTGCTGCTTCTGTGGTTACTGGGGCACCCTCTGCCCTGGCATCTGGGCTGGCTGAGAAACCGGTCCAATAAATTTCTCCTTGTGGACCTGACCCCAAAGTGGCAAACCTCCCTCTGCAGCACAATCACAAACACAGCACAGAGATTTAGGCACCTTTTCTTGCTTTCAGCCTCAAAACACTTCTGGACTCTTCCCCATTTCTTTTCCTTGATTATTGTTGGTACCTACCAGGGACTCCCAAGAGACAAATTCCTTGCTGGCCAAGGAAAGACTGCACTATGGTTTTATTTAGCAATATGTCCCGGAAGCGGTGCTGGCTCTGGAAGCTTTTGGGGGACTTCTCTCCTGTGTTTTCACAGAGCTCACCTATATCCTTAGAGGCTTTCAATGGTACATCAGTCCCACTGCATTTAGGAGCTTCCAAAAACCTGGGGTATCTGAGTTTGGGGTGTGCATTCAGACTGCAGAAAAACCTCAAATACCAATGGGCAAAGCAGCGGCAGTTTGAACACAAACAGGGTTCCTGTGGTTAAAGGAGCTTCGTCATCACCCACACAGACGGTGGAGAAACACCTCACTTCCCTGGCCTGAGACAGTCTGTGTGGGAATGAAGAACCTGCCAGGACCTCCTCTCCCATATGTCCCAGACGTGTCACCTGTGTTCTGCAAGGTTACACATTTCCCCTACACCACCTGACAGAGAAGGACATACAGGCTAAACATATAAACAGCTTTTAAGCAAATGTAAATAAATATCCAGATGCAAAGTGCCTTAGATTATCTACCACCACCTTCCATTTTCCTACAACACATTCAGGTTCAAGGCAGAAGGCATTTGAATGCTACTAAAAAAAGTCAAGGCTGAAGCTTCAGGAGAGTTATCAGCTGATAAGTATAGAGTGCCACATATAAATACAGAAACACACACACTTAAATTATATATATTAGTTTCATCTAGATTTATATGTACATCTATAAATTAAATATACATATGTGTTTGTATATGCAGACACACATGCATGAATGTCAATAGTCCCTCGGCTGAGAAACCTAATCCAAATCTCTGAAAGCATACAACAATTATTTGGGTATTCTTAAGTATAAACAATGTATTCTGATTGGAGTTTTCATAAATACACATTAAAATTCTCCATGGTAGTCACCCTTGTGGGAATAATAATACAGTTCCATAAGTTGCAAACTATAAATACAGGCTTTAAAAACTATTTGAAGAGCAGGTATAGCCAGTGTAAATAACTTCCAGGACAAAAAGAAGGGATCAGAACAGAAAACCAGAATTGAGCAAGTGGCTCCCTAACAACAGTAAGTGCACAGGACCTCTCCAGCCCTCCCTGCTGCCCAGAAGGCCCTTTTAAAAGCTTTTTGTAATTGTGATGGGAGACAATTTGGTAAGAGACAGAAAAAGGTCATGTTGCAAAATCCAACAAAATCTCTCAAAGATAGGGACAGTGTGTTATATATCTCCTCCCTAGAACATGAGGGCAGTCTTTTCAGTCCATCTACATGGTTTTTTCTTCTCGAAGTTTCTAAATATGCTCTTATGATTACTTTATAAAATACACAATATGCCAATACACACAATACCAGGTTTTGTTTCAGTTAGATTAAAATCAAGAATGACACCACTCCATCTTCAACTAAAATCGTTTCCAACTACAAACATGAGGATGGGTGATGTGTCTTGAGGTATACAGTTACTATCCTATCTTTTCCATAAAACACATGCCTATGGTAATGTGATGAATTGCCTCAGTAGTACTGACTACTGCTCCCCCCACATCAGGGCAGGCGTGTCAGCAGCAAGCGGAAGGTTTGGTGTAGAAGAAGCATAAGAAAGTTCAGGGTAGAGATGTCATTGTGTAGAGGCAGCATATCCAGCTTGCAAGAGCCACAAAATTTAGGAACTTCTACTTATTTGTTACAGCATACCCTGTCTTATCAAGGTCTCTTTTCTCATCCAATACTTAGATCTTAATCCTGTGCAGCTTCAAGTACCTTAAAGCTCCTCCTCAGGGTTCTCTCTTGGTTAAAACCATTAGCTTTCAATGAACCAGACTGAGCAACAGTCTGATTAAAAAAAACCAAAACTTTGGAGCCTGAATGTCAACACATAGCTAGACTCAGAGAATTAAAAAAAAAAAAAAAAAAAAAACCAACAAAAAAACACACTACAGAGGAGTTCCAGGATTTTAGCATGCACAATATCAGAAGTTTTTTAAAGAAGCATTATTTGATTTTTCTTTTGTGCAAGCAGCATTGAACATGACAGAAGCAGTGCATAATCACTGAAGTGCCCACTTCATGTGACATCATAAAATGACTCTGCATAACCCATCGACTTTGTCTGTAGACCAATTCTCCAGAAAAATTCTAATCCCATCAAACTTCCTGAACATCAAAGGTATATTTTAGAGAATCATTAAGGTTGGAAAAATACTCCCAAGATCATTGAGTCCAACTTTTGTCCAAACCTCATCCTATCAAATAAACCACAGCACTAAGTGCCATGTCCAGCAATTTCTTAAAAACCTCCCGGGATGGTGACTCCACCAGCTCCCTGGGCAGCCTGTTCTGATACTGGACAACGCTTTCAGTGAAGAAATTCTTCATCATGTGCAACCTGAATCTTCCCTGGAGCAGCTTGAGGCTGTGTCCTCTCATCCTGGTTGCCTGGGAGAAGAGTCCAACCCTCACCTCATTACACCCTCCTTTCAGGTGGTTGTAGAGAGCACTAAGGTCAGCCCTGAGCCTCCTTTTCTCCAGGGTAAGCAACCTCACCTCCCTTACTTAGCCTATGTAGAACCTCATACAGCTGGCCTCAGCCCATTGATCCAGCCTGTCCAGATCCCTTTGCAGAGCTTCCCTACCCTCCTGCAGGTCAACACTCCCACCCAACTTGGCACCATCTGTGAACTTACTGAGGGTGCACTTTGATCCCCTTGTCCATACCATGCATAAAGATATTGAAGAGGGCTGGCCCCAGTACTGAGCCCTGGGGAGCCCCACTGGTGACCAGCCAGCAGCTGGAGGTAATTCCATTCACCACCACTGTATGGAGCCAGACATACAGACAGGTTTGAAGAAGAACAAATGAAGGCAAAATTTCACATAACCACAGACTGCGGTACAGACAAATAAGTGAGACCTCATGTCTTAAACTCAAAAAACTATTGATGAAAGAAAACATGGTCCAGATGATAAAGTGCAATTATTATTCAAGTTGTGCTAAAAAGCTTTTCAGCGCTTTTCTGAAGCTTTTCCAATTTTCCTTCTTGGTGATTTCATGCTGTAATTTTACTTCTTGGTGATTTCATTCAACTTTTAATTATGTTTTTTTGCTTCTGTCCCCATCATTCCAGTACTGTTCAGTTTGCATTTCTGTGAGCCGTGAGAGAGTACGCTGAAAGGCAAAGACTTCCTCTTCTCCTGTAAACATGGAGAGTCCTTTGGCAGAATCCTACATCAATACACAAAAACAGTACCACACACCTGTGAGACTCAGGCTGTACTGAATGGCATCCTGTCTAACTCCTAAGGCTCAGTGCTTTACAGGCTTTGACAAAACAAGACAGCAGCATGGCACCAAAAAATTAAAACTGATGTCCAAAAATTAAAGAAAAGTACCTATTTCAGGTAATCCCCTGAAGGAATACAGCAAAAAGAATAATTTGGTTTTAAAACAACACAGTAACAGGTTAACCATCTATTTTTCCTTTTTTGTTGACTAATTGTACACCGATTTAAACAAATTATTTAAAAAATCATTAACAATAACTGAGCTACAGAGAAAAAGAAAAACAGAGTAAGCAACATGCAAAGTAGCACTGTTTGTGAGGACTCGTCAGGCTGTTCTGTAGTCTAGGAAGAGGCAGAACAAACTATCTTTTATTTCTGTATTTTAAATATAGGTGCTAAACTTAAATCAGCATTTTCATATATGACTGAACAGATACAATGATTAATATTCAAAATGACCCTAAAACTTACACAAAATGGTTCTACATATAATGACATTTTCTTTGACTATGAATAAGTAGCACAACATGTAATTATCAGACTGACAGAGACATTGCAAAAAAAGCAGCATATCAATAGTTAAATGTTTTCTTGATTCCCCCTCTTAAAATGCTGCTGCAATTATGAGACTAAACCCAAGTTTGTTACAAAAGGGAGATGATGTTACAATCATGTACCTGGCTCAAGTCCAAATCATCCATCAGCACTCTGTTGTCCTGCACTTCACCACTGTCTTGCTTCACCTGGAACAAGCTTTGGAGAGGAGCCGCTGCAGAACAGATAATGCGCACCTGAGAGGAGCAGAGCAGGCAACAACAGCATCATCCTTGGGCTCTACAGCAACGGGGTAAATACACCATCTGTGCACAGCAAGCTTCAAGTTAAATCATCAGTGCTTTTCCCCCAATGTTTTTCCTTTCTCTTATTAGCACTGCTGCTACATATTTACCTGACTTAGTCAGATGAACTATTAACCTTACATGATCTTTTTCTCAATAACAACTGATGTAACTTTCACTCAGAGAACAGAACTGTGCTATCAAATACTCAGAACATCAGCTACACAGGCACTGAGTTCACCAGAAAGCTTACTTTCTAAAATAACAGCTGTATAGTAAGCAATACTTCCTTTTCACCCATACTGAGAATCCTCTCAGTGGGTAGATACACTGCACTATTTAAAGAATACTTAAATTTCAAATTTCCCAGAAGACTGAGTGAAGTCTTTCTTGCCTTCATCTGTGCTACTTCAGTAAGTTATTTGCTAGTAAAAATAATGATCCTGTTTTCATGTCTGCTGGGAAGAAGTACAACATGTAGTGATAGATGGGGGCTGCAATGAAGACTGAAATAATACTATAGAAGAAGACTCTTGTTGAGAGCATACAGGCAAGATGTTTGTGTTGTGGACAGGCATCCACAAATATACTCAGGTATTTTTCTCAACTGCTTTTGATGGGAGTTTAACCTTGTGTTTTTCCTGTGGAGGAAGTAATAGAAAGTGACTGCTTGAAATTCTTAATGACAGCACAAACACAGAGCAGACCATCCCCCTATTTCTAACACATTAATTTAATATTAGCATTTTGTCTTAGCAAATGTCCACTTCCCAAACATAAAGAATAAAGAATCTGCTAATTTGAATGACACTGATTTGAATCTGGCTGATTTGGATGAGACTACTCATACACTGAGTTAGGTCAATACCTTGCTGAGTTGGGGCCTTTCTGATCAACAACCCATGCCAGAACATTCTTGATAAGAACTAACCTCAACTGACACTTCCCAGCTGCATAAATGTTTAAGTGTGTGCAAATGTAATCACATATAAGAAAGTGTTTCAAACCTCGCATCACTTTAAAAAAAATCACCTTAAACAGGAACTTCCCTTTGTTTTAGTTACGCTGATTTTGTTTCCAAGATTGAAATCTCTGTAAATCCACATGAAGTGCTGCATTTATCATTATTATTCCATGAGCAATTCTGTAATCTAATGTAAAGCCTACAGTGACTGTTTCCTTTAAACTTTATGATGTAATTGTGCTATTAACTCCTCCTTCCTGATCAAAAAGGCACTGATTCCTGACCAACTGCCCATACAGATTAAAATCTAAAAAACTCCGTTTCTCTCCAGCACAGTTGGCAGCACAATCTTTCATTATTAAAATAATGACATGGCTTCTGTTGTTTTCCTGGGTTAGGAAAGAACATCCCCATTCAAAAAAGGCAAATGAGCTCAGGCTTATATTTATGCTCATGCTTAATACTCACAGAAACAAAAAAGAAAAAATCTGTTTATTTGCCTTTATTGAAATGGGATCCTTTTTTTTTTTTTTTTTTGTGAAGCTGGAATGATGTTTCTTTGCAGTTCTACTTCATACTGCTTATGTTTTCCAAACCATTACGACAGAAAGCTTTATTTCAAACCAATAGTAACAGTCAGTTTTAGGATACCCAATATTATTCCTATGCATATAGGAAAGGCTTGGTTCTCACCTTATGCTCATAAAAGGTATCAATAAGAGTAATGAAACGACGAGTTTGTGTCCTTTTTGCTATTGTAAGAAGTGGTATGTCACGAACAAACACTGTGTCAAAATGCTTTGATATTTCCAAATAGTCGCTGGCTCCAAGAGGCTGAAACAAAACAAACCATAAGCAACAGAAACCCATGATAGGATGACACATAAGCACTGTATCTTGACATACTACAGTAACAGAAGAGAGCTGTAAAGTCCCGATCATAATCTTATTTTTATTCCTTTGTATCTCACTTAAGGAACGCTCGATTGCCCTTAGGGACATAGGTACCTGTGGGTGCTCATACTCCTGGCTTTACATGAACAGTGAGAGTGAAAAATGTGGTTCTTCTGCACCCAGACAACATTGTGATCTCTCTCTGACAACCTCAAATAAAATAATCACTATAAACCATAATCCATAGAAGACATGTGATTTCAACCTAAAGCATAAATAATTTGAATAGCTGTTAGGATGCTTTCCAGCAGCAAGGTTTTTAAATGCAAATTCATAAGATAGTTACTAAATCCTAAGTAGACCTGCATTTAATTCACCCAGGACTAACCCAGACTGAATAAATATCTTATTTTTTAAGTATGGAAAACAAGAGGAAACAGGCAAAAATACAATTTTGCAGCAGTTCCTTTGTTCATGGTTTCTCCTGTAATGATGAAATAAAAATCTTCAAGAACTCATTAGTTTCTCTTTCTGTATCTAAACCATCAACAGAAAATATGCACAAATAGTAGTAGCTCATTCCTCTAAAATTACTTTTTCATTATATGGAAGGTATTTTTTTCTGCAAGATCTGTCCTATCAGTACCACAGGCAGTACTTTATCATGAGCTACTAGAATTTGTACTCCTGAACTCGTTTCATCAGTTTTACTTGTACAAATACTTCAGAATCTTGTCTTCAGCTACTTCAGAAAACAAGTTCAGCAGCACTTTGTGTGGTCACAACTCCCTTCCCAGGTAATCACATGCACCATGTGTTGTACCAAGTATAACACTGTTATAAAGCACTGCAATACTGCTATTACCTTAAAACCAGTAAATATAAAATATTTTTTTAACTGAAATTGTGAGACTAATTTGTTGTAGGCCACACATAACTTCTTAACTAGAACACTTCTGCAAAATGTTATTTTAAGCAATTATTAATAGCTACTCATGAACAGAACTTTGGGTTTTGTTTAGATGCTAGAATAAAAAACCTTGTAGAAATGGTCTCTACACAAGCACAGCAGAGAGAAGCCCTGATGGCATCCCAAAATTTCTTCTGAAAATTAATGGGAATAAGCTAACCTTCCAGGTGGGTATTAAAGCCTCTCACTCTCCACCAGCTCTCCCACTTGCAGTCTCATGAATCACCCTGCTTTCCCTTTCCCAAGCATGCAACTTCCCTGTGGCATCCATGGAAAACAATTATTACAAAACCTTTCAATTCTTTTGAGCAGTGTTTAAGAGTAGTCTATGCTGTATTCTCCCATTAGAATTATATTTAATCCTTATTTTCTCCTTCCATTTCAATCCCCTAGTTACTGCTATGGACTTAGTCATCAGAAACCAAAAACTCATCATCATGAGGGCCACCAGCCAAGCTTCATGCAACACCTCTGAAAAAACCAAAATCCTCTCTGGACAAACCAGAGTAGCTGAACTCAAAATGTTCTGATGAAATAAAGCAGGAAAAGGTTCAAGAAAGTGGAAGGAACTGATGGATGGAAACAACACAAAGCAAACTCACTGGACACCTTGCCACCAGATACAAGTGATACATCTGGACAGCCAGAGTATCAAATGCAAAAGAAAAACAATGGGAGCACTAAAAGCACCACAGCTAGGGAGCTGCTGGGATTTTAAGATTAGTGACAAGCAAATAGTTCCGATAATGGTAATTTTATTCCATACTTAGGACTGAAGTACTGTTAAACACAGAGGAGATCAAGTATGCCTGTGTGATGAGTACCTGTGAGGGAGAACAGCAGTGATCTCATTGTACATGAGAAAGGTAAGAATTTCTCATGTCTCCCCTTAGGTAAGAAATTACAGAAATCACTGCTATGTTGATTCGTTCTTTTATCACATGAAGAGCCCAAGCAGTCTCTGCCAAAACCCAAAACCCTGAGGAATTATTCTGCCATGACCCAATGTGACATACTTTCTCACACAAACCATACCAATATATCCTCCTCATCTCAAAGTAGCAGATATTAAGAGGTGATTCCTAAAATAAATAAATATATAACTAAAAATTAAAGCATACAAACTTTTGTAAAGTGGGCAAACTGAAGTGCCCAACTAATGAGCTATACAGCTAAGAACTTGGTGGATACCTGGTTTGGTGGATATCCAAACAGGAGAATAAAAGACCTGGGTAGTCAGAGGGAAGAAACAGGTAGAAGACAAAAATAAGGCTAATGCATTTCTAATGGGAAGAATGGAAGATGTAATACTTATACTGCTTTTCATATAGACATAAAGTCTTGGTTCACAGAAGGTTACAATATGCATTTTTATCAGTCAAACAGGAATTCAGTATACTTCAGCAGTGCAAAAAGCAAGCAATTCAAGAATTCCTCTAATTAAGGGCATAAAAGGCAGAACATTTCAAGCTTTAACAAGAACTTCTGAAATATCTACACCAACACTAAGTGATAATATTCTGTGAATGCTGGCAAAAATGTACCTTTGGAGACTCCAAAAATCTTACACTCAGAAAGATCTGAGTCTAGCAGCATGAGTACTTCATTAGAGTAAATTTTGTACCTCCTTGACAAGACTCAAGTCTAGTGAGACACAACTGAAATGCCAAGTCAGCCATTCTGCTGTTACATATGGCTCAGCTGATATCAGCTGTAGTCCCTTACACAGAGGAGTTCTCAAAACTCCCTGCATTTGGAGTTTAGAGACAGTCCTGGAGATGAAAGACAAAGCTTCTAATCTTGTTCCTAACATGACTTACTCTTGTCTTGGGAAGTCCTGTAATTTCCTTCTGTCTTACTCAGTGTTAAAAGAAGGAACCATCAGCAAGTTTGCAAGTGCTCTGATGACAGATTAGAGCCCTTTTTTGTATACCTCTGTCCTTGCTATTGGCCCAATTTCCATGCTCCCTGTAATTGCTTCAAAGCTGGTCTAACCCACCAACTAACTCAAAATGCTCCAAATGCAAGAGACCATGATGCAGGGGCACTCTGACAGCTTCTCAACTCACATTCTCACTGGGCCAGTGCCCCCAAACCTGGCATGAGGCTGGCACAAGCACCCAGGTACCACCTCTGCCACACAGGAACAGAGACAGGGAAATGGGTTCAAGGCCAGACTGTGCCATTGCTAGAGGCTCTGGCTGTACAGTCCTTATACAGAAGCTCCACTGAGGAGCAAATTTCTGCTGTTCCAGCAGCCCACAGCCCTCCCCTACCTTCACAGCACTGCCTTACTGCCTCCAGGCCCTTTTCCCTCGCCTTGCAGCAAGCACTCCCTGGGTCCCAACTGCCAGCAACACCAGCTCAGACTAGGTTACAAGACTAGAGGCATGCAATTTTAGACACATAGCACTGTCCTCTGCATAACCCTCCAGGGCTGAAATTTATTTTGTGAATCTCAACCAATCACAGAAAGTATTTCACTTTAGTTAGCAGCAGACATGAAGGTGTTTCTTCCTCTGAAGTTGCTAATGAAGCCACAAATCCTCCTAATACTGATACATATATATGTAATCCTCTTACTAAAAGTTTAGCCTGATTAATCTCATCCTATGAATAACATTGTAAAAATAACTTCATTTGGTGTGTGTTTCTGGTGCTGTTTGATCTCTTTTGTTTCCCTGATTCTTGATCAAAACTCAACTGCAGAACAATAAGACATTTATGTAATGACTGTCACCATTTGTTACCATTTCTTTCACATGCTAGAATATTATTTTAAAAACTCAAAACATTAACAGATAAGAATCTTTCTTATGGTATTACTGTTCCTGCATGTGTATATACTGTAAAACCATTGTGGATTTTTGTCATTAGCTCTGATGCCAAGAGTCAGTATTTTATAGGCATCATACTAATGCAAAACACATTAGCCCTAACATGGGCTACACTCCTGACTAAGTGTTTACTCCACTTCAACCTGCTTGACTGAGTTCTCACTGTTATTTGTTTTTGTTTCTCTGTCTACTTAATGCATTTTCAGCTATCATCATCTCAGTTCAAGTAGGATGTTTATTATTTGGAGCTCTCTATGGGCTGTTTTAGAGTTAGTCGTCTCCTGTTTCTATTATAGAATTCATTTAATTATAGTATAAAGCATCTTTTTTTCTTTGTTGACTCATCAGTGGCCCAGTATATCACCTTTAAGAGATTGTCTGAAGAATACAGAATGTTTTACATATTATAGAAGAGGATATGTCATCTCAATATGTATTTTTTTGTTGATGCTGCAAGATATTCCAGGGCCAGTTCCAGGCAATCCTGAAGACTCGTGATTGACAGTAACTACAATTTTGTGCAGACAGTCTTAACACTCCAAAACTTCCTATAGACAACACCCAGTTTAAGACCAGATAATATTTACAACTTAATCATTAAGTATAAACAAACAACAAAAAAAAAGCTGTTTTTTCCAAATGAACAACACACTATCACTAGGTGAGGCTCATAAAACAGAGCGCTGAGATAATGTGTCAAGATCATAATTCCAAGAAAGGAACAGAAAAACCCAAGGCATGATATATGATGCCACAGCATGCTAAAGTTTAAATAAAAATGGGAAGAGGTAGGGCATGGCTAACTTGGTTAAAAAAATTTAAACCAAGTTTAAATTTTTGATGGCAGAGCATCAGTAGAATGGCAGTACAAATCACAGAACCATAGAACAGTCTGGGTTGCAAGATCCCTTAAAGGATCATCTAGTTCCAACCAGGAGAGCAGGAATCTAAGATCTGTAAACCCTGGAATGAAATATATTTTCTGTATCAAGCACAGCCCCTTGCTATCTCAGGTTATCTCACCAAAGAATCCTGCTAAGAAGTAATTTTGCTTGTTCTTACAGCAAAAGTTTTTTAGTCACATTTTTCATAGTGGAAAGCTGCTTCAGATCTTTGCTCTTTTGCTTAAGAAGATGCTTGTAATTTCCCATTCTTTTATTTATTTATGTATTCATTAAACAATATGCTCAAAGCTAATTGAATACTGGAAGTATGGAAAAGGCATGTTTCAGCTCTCAAAGCTCTCACTTCTAGATTTCCAGTTCCAACTCCAAAGTATAGCATTATCAATGAAATGGTCTCCAAAGATAGTTAAGGCTTAAAAAAATCACAGGTCCATTTAAATATTTACACTTACTGTTAAGATTTCAAAACCATGATCAAAAAAGCTTTGAAAAGGATAGAGAAGTACATTCAAGAATTTAAGAAACAAAAAAATTAAATTAAAAAGGCAAACCCTTAAAACTCCATTTAGCTTCAAAAAGCTTGTATTAGCTGGTATATAAAGTATAGGATCTAAACCCTCAAGGGTTATGCAGCTTTCATTGAAAGGAGTGCTCTGTAAAAATTAAGCTCTGATACACATAAAATATAAAACAGAAAGGTGTTTGACTAAAAATATAACCATATTGCAATATTTCCACCTGAAATAAGTTTCTTGAGTTTATTTTATTAAAAATGCCCGTGAATAAGATAAGGCAAATTTTTTTGGGGGGTAGAGAATCTGATTAAATCCTTAAAGCAAATGTAGGTAATAAAAGACAGGCTCTCACTCTAGAGCTTAAGCTGCAAAAGCTAATCTCTTAGGAATAAAACTAAGATCATAAACTAAGGAAAACTGATTCTAAAAGGTTACTGGAAATAGTGCTTATCTATGCTATGTTTATTTACACCTATAGCTGAAAATCCTACAATCCTAAAGATGACACCAAATTATACTGTGGATACATTCAGCAGCTTTTAATGAAGATAGTTCCCTCAAAATTACTCAGAATCATTAAACCACAAATGCAGCTCAGTTAGTCATCATGTAGGGCAGACATTCAGCTGACTCAAAAACAGACACTTGCATTTCTAAATCGCTTGATGCATTTGAAAATGGTGAGCTTTTTATTTTCTTTATTTAAAGCATAGTTACATCTTTTCCTTTGAAGTGCAAGCTATTCAAGTTAAGAACTACATCTTCCTCTGGTTTGTACAGTGTGCCTACTGCAATGGAACAACAACCTAATAGAAACTGTTCACCACTTATTTGTTGTGTTAATGTACACAAAAATTCTATTTTGCCTATTTCAGAAACACTGAATAACTACTAGGAAAAAAATTCACGGTCCGATAACCTTTCACAACATAAATACTGATATTAAATTTATTTTTAGAGTCCGAACGCTGTGGTGCGTTAGCTAATGGTTAGTATCATGTTAAGACACTACATTCACTGGTACTGGGCAGCGGATGAAAGGATGTCCTGGATTGCCTAACGGCAAGCCCACAGACGCACGCAGCAGGGCGGCTGCCCCTGTGCGCGGAGCGGCGGCCGTGCCCGCGCGGTCGGCAGCGGCGCTCCCGGCAGAGGGCAGCAGCTGCTGCGCACAGCCCGGCAGCG
>VZRH01001496.1:549054-604877 GCA_013397555.1 Urocynchramus pylzowi | reverse complement strand
CGGGCGCTGCCGGCTGCCCCGTCCGCACCTGATCAAACTGCCACTGTCACCAGCTTCCAAGGAAAACTTTAAAAGGGAAGCGAAGAAAGGGAACTGGCAGAGAGTGATTTTTTCTAAGGTGAAATGAACACTGTTCTTCATGTGTGAACACACTAAAAGGGGTAACACTTATATTTGAACAATTGCGTATATACATATATATGTATATATAGGGATTTTAAAATCAAGTTAATATATACATTTTATTTTTAAAGGCATCTGGTGATCTTTCATTTACACATTTAACTCAATTAACAAATTAACTGATTATGTTTTGCAAGAATCTAACACCACTGGTAGTGTTTCCCTCATTGTATAAATGGAGAAACTGGAAGAAAGAAATTAAAGACCCCAAAAAATGGGAGAAGTCAATGTTAGCATTAAAATTTGGCAACTGTATGCCCCTATTCTGCCTGATGCCTGTCCCAGCCTCCTGTGGCTACATTTTATTTTGATGAAAACCAAGCAGAGTCCTCCTGTCTGATTACACTGGAGAAGCACATTCACAGGGCTCCATTCTAGTACTGGGTAACTGCTTCGTGCCCATGACAAAGACCACCACGTGCCACTCTGCCACATAAAGCCTGGTGTGTCAGGTCTGAAAAACTGCTTCTCCTTTGCTTTACAGCAACCAAAATAGATCAGTATCCTCTCATCCAGTTTTTTGTGTTTTCCACAAGTTCACATAGCTAGTAAAGAAAAACAGCAAAGTGTATGAATTTGATATTAACTAAGTTAGCTAAAACTTGGGATTGTCCTCATCTGGGAAACCAGGATTTACAGATTGATGCACACAATAGCTTAGCGAGTCAACTGCATGTCATATCAGCATTGCATACAATATATTCTCTGTATTTTATTTTTATGAACATTGATGGACAACCAGTAATTACCAGTATCAGATGCATTATTTTAGATAAAAATAACTCTTTATACTCTTGACATAAAAAAGTTTGATGCTAATATATGAAGCAAGAATGAAATGCTGTAATACCAGAAAGGTATCAACTCTTAACTCCCAAGGTCTCCAGGTATTAATTAAAAAGCAGCTATTATGAAAATTATACTTAAGCTAGGAGACGTTATAAATAGTATCAAGTTACCAACTGCTGATTTGTTATTTTCATCTATTAGCTAGCATCTCATGAAATCATGTGATATCAAAATGGAAAATGTTTCAATATATCCCCTTAAAACAGAATTTTGATTTTATTTTAAAGGAAACATCAGTGAAAATAAAGAGGTCTTCCAGGCTGTTCATACGAAATATTGTATTACCAAAATCACTATGTAATTACCTGAGAAATTTCAAACACATTTCTTTAATCCTACACCAGCAAATGCAGATTTTTAGGTCTGGATATTTAGCCCTTGCAATGCACTGTAACAGTTACCCAAGAGCAGACTAGAAGACAGATTGCAGCAATGCAGTGAAAGCAGAGTCACTTGAGTGATAAGCTATTTTGCCAACACAACAAAAGCACCTGTTGTTTCACATGTTGATTCTTGCAAAACTTACTCTTTTTTCTGGAACCCTTAAGGGTAATGCACAGCCAAAAGAATCAATTAACCAAATTTTGAGTACAATGTTGTCCACTCATGCTGCAATGATTACTGACACTTTCAGAAAACTCAAAAAATACTACTGCAACTCCAAGATAATACTGTAACTTGCAAGTACTTCCATGATGCAGACCAGATATGTCAAATTTGGAAGAAAAGTTGCTTGGTGTGAAGGAAATGTCCTATACACTTCCTGTGAAACCCTCCTCAAACCCAAGGAAGTTATCAGCCTTGGAAAAACTCAGTCTGAATTGACTGCACAGACTGATTGTAGACTAAGAAGCATTGCCTAGTCCCAGAAGTGTGAGGGGGATAAGAGCTGGTTATTCCCTCAAGATGGATTGGGCACATTCCCCTGCTGGCTGCTGAACTTCTTCACTGCATGTGCAGGGGCAGTGAGAGCTGCCAACAGGCAGCAGGGACCCTGACTCCCTCACATTCCTACTTTCAGGCACTTTAAAACCAGGAAAGATCATGGGGTACTTCAAGTTCCTGCGTTTTAAAGATGGCTAAGCATAAAAATTAGTATGTAGCTCAAACACAAAAGCCTCCTCCTATAATGGCATCCAGTTTTGACCCAATACATAGTAAAAGGAGGCTGTGTCTGCTTAGATGCAAAAAAACCAACAAACCAAAGCAAACTCTCAAAAAAACCCCAAAAAGCAAAAACCAAAAAAAAAAACCAAAACCCGAAGCCTTTCCCCAAAATATCAGTTCTGATAAGAATTAAACTGTACACAGCATTCTTGTCTTCATTGCTCTTCCCCCATACACACAGTACTCTGTATTTGCAGCAAGTTTGTATTAGCATTTATGTTATATTCAAAACTCATATAAAAAACCTGTTACATCAGGCTTAGTATAAAAATGTGCTCATTAGAAATGCTACAAACAAAAACCTTCAGCAAAATTTCTTTTTATAAGTTAGTTAACTAACTTAGCAACCCATTTAACAAATACTTTCTTGAGACTGCATAATGCCACTTTCCTAATAAGAACCGCATCTTCAAAACTCAACCCTTCCTATAAAGTCAGGGAGACTGGAGAACTAATTTAATTTCCATTCTTTAGTCAGCCACTGTATACATCCAGCATCAGCTTCTCCATTACCCTTCCTGGACTAAAATCTCACCAACAGCCTGCAGTTCCACCCATCATCATAAGCACGTGTGAATTTTACTTGTTTGTTTTTTAATACTGACACATAGAGCATTCTTCTAGTGACATGAAATTTCTCTTGTACTTTTAACATTTATCAAAAATAAAAAGCTAGTCAGAGATCTCAGCCTAGGCTTTCAGGACTCCAATGATACAAAATGTATTTGCAGGCTATTTTGAACGTATGTTATCTATTTAGAGACTGAAAATTATTTCACTATCCTTTAGTAAAATGAATATTTCACTCTACTTCATCTAGAACACTTATTCTTTGCCAAACATTTTCCTTTTTCCACATAGTAATTAAAAGTTTATCCATCTCCAGCTAAGAATAAGCCAGTAACATTCAGATAATATAAAACAGCAAAATTCCTATTTTACTTAAATCTTTTATCTGACTGGACATATTTGCCCATGACCTTTATTTTATAATTTTCTTGCACTTTATAACTAGTTGCTATTCATGATGCATTATTTGATACTGTCTTAACAGTGACAGAGGAAATACTTCTACTATCTTCCTCCTCAGAGTCCTTCTTGGGTTTGTGTTGCTCTTTTTGTTGTTATTGTTAACACTTCCCTTTCCAGTTAGTCACACTTCCCTTTTGCTTTTGAAAATTACTCTTCCTGAATGCTCAAATATGCAATTTCACTGTTTGGAATATCCTTTGGTTTCATTAAACTTCAGAAAATTAAGATTATTCCTACACAACACAAATTTCTAGATTAATTCATCACTGTAAGCACTAACCAAATGACCTTGTACTGGTAGAAAATTACCATTTGCAATTTTCTGGCTAATTACATTTCACCTTTTCCTGTGTTTCATCCACAGTGTAACATACAAAAATGTATTTTCTTTATATGCTTCTTACAGCCAAGTGCTCAAGGAGCAATCCACCTCACGTTCCATTTGCAACAGATCCCTACAAGTACTTTCCTTCTGGGTTTGTTAATGAGTAGACTGATATGTACTCAAGAACCTTGTATTAATTAACTTTAAGGCAGGTACCAGTACCTTCAATGTTGCACACTGTTCTCCACCTCTTTTAGCCACTCTGTCTTTAAGTAGGCTGTAAGCACTCATTCTGTATTATTATTTTATGAATTGTCCCACAAGGTTTCAATAATAGCAATTATCTCTCATTTTCCCCCATTAATGAGAATTTCCCATTTATCATGCTTGTCACCACATCTTAAAACTGTTACAAAACCAATTGCAAATCTTGTTTTCAATTCTGGCACAAGTTTAATGAGCTCCTACAACACCAACTTTAGATTTCATCTATCTACCTGGAGGCTTTGCTTGAGCTGTCAATTAAGCTTCACTCTGGCTGCAACAGGCTCCAGCGAGGAAGATTTCCTGCCCTATGTCCCTTTGTACAGTCTGCCTTCCCATGGGATTTTGTCCCTATCTCCTGCACAAAGAAATCTGCAAATTTGCTCCAGACAAATCCAAATAATTCCCCTCCAGTATTTTCTTTTGTCAATCTTGCTTTTCATTACATCTTTTTCAGCTTTCTACTTTCCTTTTTTTAATAGTAGCACTTATGATGCCTGTCAACCTATACCATTTGGCTTCACAACAAGTTGCAAATACCTTGTTGCTATGTCCCCTACAGATTCCTGCTTTGTCCTTCCACAAATCACTCCCACTACTAGCAAGCTTACTGGAATATATATAAAAGACTTTATACTTCCTGTCATGTTGAATGTCTCCTCATTTTGGGTAATTTTTTGCTATAAAACCACCAGTGCACTCTTCTGGATCCTCCCTGTGTCTTCTGTGACATGAGTGGGAGCAATTTCCCTCTCTGACTGTTTAAAAAAGACACTGCTTGTTTAAGTTTTTCCATCAAAATTTAAAAGAATTCATGAAAAAAAGGAAGAGGGTTTCATGGCGTGATAGCTGCATTTTCCCTTTTTTGAAATTTTCCTTTTAGCTGATTTTAAAGGCAGCAGGTCAGGCAAACAGAGCAATGGGGCAAGCTAGGTCCTAAATGCAGCTTATACTGAGTCAAATTTTCTATCACTGCTATGAATCATTTGCAAAGGTTTACAGTAATGAAAAAAAAAAAATCACAGTGGAGGCAACTCTGGCCCTTCATCTAAATTTAACAGTTCTGAAGTTCATGACTATACTTTTCTGCCTATGAAGGGAGCACACTGATACCCCTTACCAACATACTAATATAATGTTTATGAAGATACATCAGCGATCCGAAGAGAAAAATCAGTGATAACTGAGGAAGTTGTCAAGAGAAAACCAAATGTTGTTTTAGTTTTAAGCATGTGACTTTGCTGTAAGAGACTACCATAATACATCTGCAGAAGGCATCTGAATTGAGACAGCAAGATTTCCCAAGTCCTGGTGACCCATGTAAGGATACCGTTAAACAATGATTAACATTTCGTAAGAGTTCCTTTCACCTTGCTCTGAGAACAAACCAAGACCCTCAGCTCCATTATGCCAAGATGATCTGAACCTCAAATAATTCTTGAACTGGATGAGAACCTTCAGACCACTGACATGTCAGCTAATCAGAGCACTTCTACTTAGAAGCAACTTATTATCCCATTGAAGTACATAAGGCATTTACTGGACTAAAGAATTATACTAGTATTTGCAGACAGCGTATCTTCCTCATACTTTAAGACGTACAAGGCAGAGAAAGTGTCAAAACCTTTAGTGAAAAGAAAACTATTCTACCCATGACACACCTCCACTCTTACAAACAGCTTCTTGGTTTTGTCTGAAACTGAAAACCAACGGTCTAAAACCTACAATCTGAAACACAACCAGTGACATTTCTGTCCAAATGGTTATCAACTCCATAGCTGCAAGCAAGTGAAAGCATAATGTTATCACCAAAAGACTGGTCACCATCCTGAATCAAAAGTGCTATTGGCCCAGTTTAGGGTTGTGATCATTTAACAGCAACTTCAGACATCAGTACAGAGATCACTAAAGTGCAGTGCAACTCCTGGTAAATTGTCTTCCAACCCACTGAAGGTCAAGTACAAGGAGAACTTTTCAAGATTCACATCTCACATGTTTAAGCAGAGAATGTGCCAGTATTTAGCAAAATCTGGCATATTTTGAGAAGGCTTGGGATTAAACATTCCTTGTACATGCAGCTGAAACCAAAGCATGGAACAGAGTGTTACTCTAGTGGTGCCAGGATCACTGCTCCTATGCTTGACTATCAAACTAACACCCCAGATTATAAAAACAGCATTTGATTGCTATTTACATATTGAGATGATACCACCACTCATATACCAGCAGTGATGTTAGGCCAGGCATATATTCCAGTAGGATTTTTGAAGATAATCTGTGATATACCTAAGAGTGAATTTACTATATCATTAAAAAGAAAATTCGTATGGTTCTTTTGAGGAAAGGGGTTTTTCCTGTTAAATTAAAAATATTTCTGTTAATAAAGTTTTTTTTAAAAAAGCCTTTTTAATTTAGTGCAACTTGGGAAAATAGCAAGTTTGTGTGGTTTGATTTTTTTTTTTAACTGTGAAAAGCCTGAGCATTAACTGCTCTAGATTGGACTGGGTACTCACTCTGTCGCACAGCTCTTCAAACGTGAAGTCTGCAATGGTTCCACACGCTTTATTCAGCCTCAGCTCTCTGCCTTGCACTTTTAGAATCCTTGGTCTAGTTACTATGGGAACATGAACAAAGACTCAATCTTCTCTGGATAATTACTATAAAATTCATCTCTTACAGATAGGAAATGCATAGCTTCATGAATAATAGCACATGATTCAACACATAAATTAGACAAAATGCTGATACAATGACTGCCACTTGAGTGTGGCATCAACCCATATACAGCAATGGAACTTATTAATTGGTCAGTGGAGATTGGGCATTGTGTTCTAAATGTATTCTCTTTCAAGAGAAATTAACTTACGTACAATCATTTTGTTTCTGAGCCAGCTCATCAAACAACTTATCCATGACAGCCTCCACATCAGCTTCACTTGTGCTACAGTGAAAAGAATAATAGAATATGAAATTAATAACACTTGAAGCCAACATCAAACAGCTGCCTGAGCCTGCTTAGCTTTTTGCCCATAAAAAAAGAGAACAGGATGTTATGCTCTAAATACAAACATTACATTTAGAATACACTTAAAAGTAGAGAATATTAACTCTCAGGTAGATGATTCTGCCTTATTTGCATACACTGAAAGACTTCTGTGTTTTGAGCTGTTTCCAGTAATGAGGCAATACAGGCAGAGCAGACCCATTAACACTATGTGTACACAATGAGAAAAAAGGCTTCTGGCTCTATCTTGCATGCAAAATAAGAGCAAATAGACAAGGCAAGGCAAGGCAGTCAAGCACCTAAAGAAGTATCCTTTGAAATTTCTGAGAGGGGACTTTGTGAAATTAAATGTTGAAACAGATTTTTCTTTTTCTGGTTTTTTTTTTTTTTTGGGGCGGGGGGTGCTGTGTCAAGTCAACTGATTATATTGACCAAACAATTTGCAAAATTAAACTGTGAAAGTAAAAATACCACTATCATCTCTGTATTGGCAGTTTTAGCAGTTTCCCAACCTCTGTTCCTAATGCTGCTTGGATCAACCACAGATGGTGAAATGCAAAATATCTGTGCTGATAGCTGAAGTAAAGTTTGCATTCATCTTCTGGGCCACAAGAATTAAAAAAATCAGTCCAATCAGAGAACTTTTTTTAATGATCACTGAATAGGGTAGAGAGCAAACCTTTCCATGTTTCATTCTTAAAGATGAATAGATAGATAGATAGATAGATAGA
Source organism: Urocynchramus pylzowi (assembly GCA_013397555.1). NCBI lineage: Eukaryota > Metazoa > Chordata > Aves > Passeriformes > Fringillidae > Urocynchramus > Urocynchramus pylzowi. The sequence goes on along the minus strand of VZRH01001496.1, from coordinate 597,322 downwards.
TAGATAAGATTTCCAGCTGAGAATAGTAAGTTAATGTTACAGTAGACAACAAACTAGAACTAGAATATATAATGTTTCACTGAAGTTTGTAGAAATTCTTTTGGTGTGAAATCTTATTTTATAGATCTTGATGCACTGAAATCACACTGCTTCACATTATTCTAGACATCCTCTTAACTGATAAATGAATATCAGCTTGTTAAACAAATACTCTCCTGCTCATTAGGCCTTAAGCACCTTAAAAATGTAAATAGCAGAACTAAAGTAACTACTTTTTAGCTAAAGCTTAATGATGACAAACCTTATAGATACAAAGAATTTGGGAAAAAAAATTTAAAACCCACAAACTTATACAAGTGCCATTTTGAAGACATTAAAAACCTTTTCTGACTAGGAGGTTACATAAAATTCTAGAAGTTTCTCTCAACATTGATATTGGTGTGATGCAGTTCTCTGACAAAATGATAAATGAAAAAGAACAGGTAACACCAAAAAAAAAAAGGGGCCATAAAAGGGTAAAGAGTGTGTGTATAAATATCTATATATCTGTATCTATCTCAGAGAGTATGTGCATGTGCATGCATACCAGTAACAGAAATTTCAACTGAAAGGCTACCAGAAGAAACAGGTGAATATGATGCTAAGGTGGATATTTGTACCTAATTGCCAAGAAAGTTTGTTTTGAAAACAGACACCTGAGAATGAGATCGATGAAGTTGCTTTGATCAGGCATCTCGTAATTGTGTTACACTGCCTGCTCTTATGTGAGTATGAAACAGCTTTAAGTAACCCTCAGTTACATATTTTAAATCAAGACAGGACTACACAACATATGAAGCATCAAGAGGATTCTAAAAAAAAATGTGACAATGATACTATAGCCATTAATAGAAGAACATATACATGTTGAACAAGAACATTTTCTTTGGGAGACAATACTGCTAATTAAATTTTAGAAATCTGTAGCAAAATACTGTACACAGTACCTCATTTTAAAACAATCCAAACAAAAGGAATCCCCACATACTAAGCTAGTTCTACAGGGTTGAAAGCTCCAATGAACCAGTTTGAATAAGAATGAATGAGGTTCCCTCAGAAGAAGAAAGGACAAAGAAATAAGTACCTAAATCCATTGGCAGCTATGAGGGTTTTTAAATAATTCTCCCCCCACTGCTTCCTAATGACTTACACATCAAGTTCTGAAGGCAGCCAACATCTTTCCAGTAAGAGAACATAAAACAGAATTATTGCCAATCTCTGCCATTCACTTGATCAGAAGTTTTACAGCAGAACACAATGAAATATTTCAGCTGGGTGCTTCTCCTGGAACTTGTTTATACTGCTTCTCCTCTGAGAGCTGATGCCACAGGCACCATGTTTGGCTGTTGCTTGCTAAAAACCACAAACATCCTTTTCCTTTCCTCAGAGTACAGGCCATGTGGCAGGTGCTCTCCACAAGTGTCCAGCGGAGAGTCACGGCGCGCAGCAGCCCCAGGAGCAGCACCGCGGGCGGGGCCACGACGAGCAGCACACGGCCATCAGCGGGGCTTCGAAAGGACTTCTGAGCAGGCGTGCCACAGCACTCAGCAAGGGCAGCCGGGCAAGCATGCAGAACAAGAGCTACTTTTCTCAAGTTCATATAGCCACAGTTTAAGGATGCAGAACTTGCACTGGACCTGTTTTCCATATATGAAATTCTGTCACTTCCTTTCGAAAGCAGGAAGAGTTACCAGTTGTAGTTCTACCAAGCAGTATTCCTCCTTTCAGACAAACAGCTACAACATCTAACTTCATTAAAAAGTAGCATGGACATACTTGGTTTCAAACACCCATCACAGTGATGAAAATACCCCATCTTTCTTAATGGAAACATGATTTTAAAATCAGTATTTTAAAGATACAACTGTTATAAATCTAATATTAAGCTATTGTGGTCTGCTTTGTTCAGGTTGTCACTGATTAAATAATATTACAAGAGAAGATACAAGACAGAAAGACGTTTGCACTGCAAAGGTTTCAAAGAATTAAAGAGGATGTTATTATGCTGCAAGCAGAAACACAACTGTGAATATATTTTAAAATATATTTATTTGCAAATATAAAGTGCTAAAGAAATTTTGTCATGATAAACAGAAACAATCTGTCAAAACAGAAGGGTGTTGGGTTTTTTAATCCACAGCATTGGAAACACCCAAAATTAAATAAATCCTTGTCATTGGATTTCTATAAATACCTAATTACTTAAATACAATAAGGATGTTCTTCTATTATAAGAGAATTGTGCAATCTCTTACAAGAGGATATTCATTACTTTCTAACCATCTGTCACTTCAGTTCTCCAAACACCACACCTCCCCAAAAAAATCTAATTAGTTTTTATTCAGTCACACATTATAAATGATGCTAGTGTGGTTACCAAAAATGTAGTTTAATGAAGTTAATATCAAGGCATAATGGAAGGCGGTTTGCTGAACAAAATGGACCAGAAGGCAAAGAAAGGAAAAGTCACACCCTGCTAATTCTACTACACATTTTTCTTTTCCCATTGAATACAAAATTATTGGCTAATAAGAAGGAAAAAGAGAACTAATACAATATCATAGATAAACTTACAGGTAGTAAAGTTTTCCAGCAGCTGGAAGCACTCGTTTCCTGTAGTCTATTCCAGAATCAAGCTGGACTGTGCTGCAGTATTTCTACAGAGAAAAAAGAAAAAAGAAAGAATAGCTTTCCTCAAGCCAAAGCTGTATTTACTATTGTCTGTGATACAGAGAAGACAAGACACACTGCTGTGATAAACCATCAGCATGAATATCATCTGCAAAACTGAAATTCAAGATCTAAAAGCTGAAGTCTCATTTGCAATTATCGAAGCAAAGAAATAGGCTAAAAATCACTCACACATGCAAAACAAAAAGGTCTATCACAAGTCCATCAGCTAAAAAATTAATATATATTAGAAGCACATGGGATGAAATGAGGTTGGATATTACTCATTCCCTCTAGGCACTGCTTTGTTGCAAAAATTATTTTCACATTAGAATATATACCTTTTGAAATACAAAATTAGAAGCACTACAAGTTTAATGGAACACAAACAAATTCTAGCAACAAGTGAAACTACTTCTATTTCCTAAGCTAAAAATAATTTTATCTTTTCCTTCTACTAAGAAGAGTAAAGATTTTAATACAAAGATCAAATACACGAACCACACCAAATTTTGCTGCAAAATGGACGAGGGGGAATAAACAAAGCTCTATATCTAAAAGATTTTATTACATTTTTGCAATGTCTGAATTAACTCAGAAAAGGATCTTTTTTGCTCTCCTTTAAACAACCTGTAGGATTCTAAGTGTGACACAGATGTCCCTGAGCAGTTACAATAATGGCTTCTGTTAGAAAACTTAAACCCAGCTGTACTAAAGGGTGCTTTTTTTGATTCAAGGCCTGAGGCTGAGAGCAAGATTCTCACTACTATCTGTAAGATCAAGATTTTACCCCCCCCCCCTCAACAAAGGGAATAGCTCTGCTTATCTATTATGACTGCTTCCAACACACACAACTTCTGGGTGTTATACATAGCAAGAAGCAAGAGAAGCTATAAAAGAAAGAGAGGAAAAGTTTTAGCATTTTAGAAAATGTAGCTCTATCAACAATTTAATTAAAGCAATAAAACTTCTTTTTTAATGAAATTCAACACCTGTAAAATTCTTCTATTTGCTAAAATCCACTAAATCAGTCTGCTTCTTCACTGCGCCATGAACTATAGGTTTATCTTTAACATTCTTTTTAAGCGTTTTATTAAACATTCTGCATGTTCAAATTTTCATGGCCTCCTTGAGGCCATTCAAATAACAAAACTGGAGATGTCAAACCTCAGTCATAGCAACTACATTGCAGGGAAAACATCTACAAGAACTACCATCAGTGATTTAAGGAACAAAGGCCCTTTTGAACAAATGCATTGCATAGGACACAGATCACAAATATCTGCAGGAATTACTGTGACGACTCATTGCACTAATTTTTTGCCCTTGGCTATTAGTGAAGGCTCTATACCTACTTTAAACTTCCAACTTCTCTGCCAAGAGATACAACTGAAGAAGGTAAAAAAAAAAATCATCCTAAAGCACAGAATCCCAGGAAAATCCATGTATCTTTAATTCCAGTAAGTAAAAAAAAACCATGCTAATCAAATCATTATCTTGGACTAAGGCTACTGCAAACACAATAGCATTGGTGCTACAATATTATTATAATATATTCCCTTTCCTTTAGTGAGAGCTCACAAAGAAAGAGAATAATAGAGCAGAAGAAAAAAGTTCCAGAGGCATGTAATAAATAATATGCACAGGGGAGGGAGGATGTTTAAGCTTTTCTTCAGCATCAGTCTGGCAGCCATGGCCAGAAGGAAGATTACTGAAATTTCATAGCAAAGCTAGTTCACTTAGCTTTTTGTTGCCAGCATCTTTCCACCTAATATTTTATTTTTCCAAAGTAGTAGATTAACTTAAGTACTATTTTTTTATGTTAGTAGGGGAAAAACCCCACAGATAACTAGTACAGCTTTGAGGACTATTAGATTACTTAGATTAACTTTAGATACTTGCAAATTTAGAAATGCTGTTAATCACTGGAAACAAGAGATGGGATTTTTTAATGAGTTCAGCTTCATCTCTTTGGCCTTCAAGTCAGATTTATAAACTCTACTGCTCCCTCAGGGTGTTGTGCATAGTGAACAGTGAACATAGGCCCATATATACTTGAGAGTATTCCATGGTCATGGTAGGGCTGAAAGAATAAAAGCACACCTGAACACTGTAGCTGGTGTAAATTTGTTCCCTGATAGTTACAGTGGTGCTGGAGGCTCAGCTGCCAATGACAAGCAGGTGTCCTGTGCACTCAGATACAGACTTGTACTGAGCTATATCATGCAGGCCAGTGCAGCTTGATGAAACAGAAATGGGTGCCCAGTGCTACATTGTTTTAGTTCACTTGTGCTCCACTTACAAACCTGTCACTCCTTACATGCACCGACAGCTTTTATGACTCCATGACATTCTACTGAACGAGTTTCAGAGGTAAGAACCTTGGAACTGAAGATGTAAATACCACCAATACAGCTAAAGAGAAGATGCCTTTGTCTCTTCTTTTTTTTCTTCCTTCTCTTTTCTCTGTCTTTGAAGCAATTAGTATTATCACTCTTAAGGAAAAACTACTATCATTAGCGACTCTAGTTAAAAAGAATTTGTGTGTTCAAAAAATTATTTATGTTTTTGGACCCCTTTTAAGATACAAACATTGCCTAACAGAGATATTTCCTTCCCTATACGCTTTGCTTGTATGTCTGTAATGATGTACAATTTTTGATTCTAATATGACACAACATGATGTAGTTTATTTCAAAAAAAACCTGTTAGATGTAAGACCTTTCAGCCAAAAATGCAATAGCAGAATCCTGTTTGGAGATCTGTAAAATATAGTTAATATAGTCCTAGTGATTCTTTGCTTCCTTAGGAGGCGAAAGTCAACTGAATCAAATGTAAACAAAATTAAAAAACAGAATTCTGATGTACTGCAGTTTTCTGTAATACACGGTGTATTACACACATAAAAGCAGAGGACAGCTAACAGGAATCGAGAGATACTTAGTCCTTTTGAAAATAATTGGCATTTTACTCCTTGGAAGTTCCTAATTAATTGACATGTTTGGCCTCTCCAGACTGATGGTCAGTTCAGGAAGGTACTCTGGCCATTTAGAGATCATATTCTAAATACAAATAAAAGAGCCACAGGAATTTCCTAACCCTTCTACAGGTTCAGGTGTCTATCCATACTCATTGCTAATTATTTTCACTGAGACACTTCAAAGCTCACCCCTACTTATTGTGTTAAGACACTGTATGAATATACATAAAATGAACAGCTCCTGCCATTCAACTCAAACATCATAATCTGAATCACAACATGCTGTCAGAAAACAGCCCTTTAAGTCATGATTCCTGCAGTTAGATTATAAGCTTTGCAGGGTAGGAACAACCTTATGTGAATATATGACGAGTACAGATCCATAGGTGCTACTGGAAAATAACATAACAAAAAAAAAAAGCCCAAACCACCAAACAGAAGTAGGAAATGTTGTTTACACAAACTGAGCTCTGCAGAGTAGAGGAGAGCAAAGGTGGGACAGCAGCAGCAGCAGCGAAGCCAAGGGCAGTAGTAGGAGGACTGCTTGCACTGCCAGACAATAACACCACCATCTCTTCTCTGACTTAAGAATGTACCCTTGGAGACAGCTCCAAAGGGTCATGCAGCACGTGGTCACCTTTGCTCAGTCAGAAAGGTCACAGAGAAGTTATGTGCTGAGTAGAGATCCAAAGGTTTTCTTTTTGGGGTTTGTCAACAAGGGTACCACCACAGTTCTTTGTTTCTGCACACATAAACATTCACTTATCTGTTTCACAGGAAGGCAGAAGGAAAAATATTCATATTTGTAAACAATTTTTTTTAGGATACATGCTTTAAATGTTAAAAAGACAGCGTATAATCAGAACATATAACAAAAGAAAATAAAGCACACCAAAATAATGCAAATGTCCAAGCTAAACTCTTAAAATACTAGATTTGGAAAAAGGAAAAACAGATACATGGTTGCATGGTATGGAAAAACAAATCCTGCTCACAAGTGTAAGAATGAAATACTGAACATCAGAGAGGGTGCCTATGTGAGTATCACCATGCATCTTGTCTACCCTTCACAGGTATCAGCAACATTATTCTCCTGCATCATGGTACTAGAAAATCATACTATAATTTTAAAACCCTGAAAGTTTGGAGAGGGGTGAAAATATAGGCTTCTCTACTTTTAATCATTCAGCATCTTACAGCATGGGGAAAACCCCTCTAAGATTACATATAGAAGTTCTACTTTCTCCATCTTTGGACTTCCTCATCCAGCACGGGACTGATTACACCTATGGATGTGATTGCATTCTCACATTCACTAATCACCTCATGGAATCCTAATCAACAGCCAAAGAACTAATTGGAGTGCTCAGGTTGTTAGCACTTAATTGTCAAACCCATAACTATAACAATTGGTTTCCATTTCTTAAGATGAAGTTTTAAATTTTTGAATTTCATTTTGAGCTAAACTCCTTTTGAAATAAATACTTCATATTGAAGCTACAGTCAGTCTAGTGGAACCATCCTCAGTTTCCAACAGATTTTCTATTCTATTGAGATATTTAAAAGTCTGAGTTACCCTATTCAATTCAAATGCATAAAATTAATTAATTATACAATTTATTTTGAAGTAATTTATGTATTTATGTATACAAAGAGCAAATACAATTACAGAATTGAAAATGCAATTACTAAGTTAAAAATGCAGCGTAAGCATGAACTCATCCCACTGAGTGGCTCAAAAACTTTTCATTTCGAAAGGAAAAAAAAAGGTAAAGCCTCATGGCTCAACTCAAGACACTTAAAACAACCACCTTTAGACAGAATAGATAAAATTAGATTGTCAATAGACCTACTCTAGTAAACTATTAAATACAGACTAACAAATACTTTTTTTTTCCAGTAAGCACCTCTGATATTCCTTTATTGCTGCAATCAGGAATGGTAGCTATTAAAATGTTTAACTGCTCAAGAAATTAAAGCACACGACAGGATAGATTATTATGAAGAAAGAAACTTCAGAAAATTTCAAAAGGTAATCCAGGTCAGCTGGATAACCTTCAAGTTGTCAGGACACGTGTCACACACATCTCCCCTGTGTCACAGAAAGCCCTGAAATGCTACAGATGTCCTTGCAGTCCACAATAAACACTGCACTAAGTACCAGGTGCCCTCTGAGCTCACATGCTGTGATCAGCTTGTAACACTTGATAATGCAGGTGAGTAGATACTTCTTAACCTTGAAGATCACCCTAAGTCAACCCAGTTAACACTCTCTGCCCTGAATTTTAATGGTATTAAAACAAAAAACAACCCAACATGTAAATCATCCTATTAGACCACAAAAATAGACAAACTAATCACCCCACAATTCTAATCAGCAGCCAAAGAACTAACTGAAGCGCTCAGCTATCAAACCCACCCATCTGAGGACCTCCAGAGAAGGTGTAGGGGAACAGAGACACAAGAGTGCTTCAATTTAGGAGGATTGTCACCTTAATTCCCACATGTGCTGAGTTTCCACAGCCTTTCACACCTGGGTCAAACCAGACACTGGGAAAATGCAGTGGCAGCACTGCAGTATCAAATGCTCATTTTCCATATGAGCAAGGAAGAGTATAGTCCTATTCCCAAGCAGACAAAACTGCACAATTCGTACTCTTGGCCTCTGAACAAGCCCATTAGAACCCTTACTATTAGTAACCATGCCTATTAAGGAAGTGCATCTTTCAGCCACTCTTTCTGAGGAAAAGGAATCACAATTTTCACTCAGATCTCATCCTCCTTTTCAGCTGCATCCTCTGATTTGGTCTCCATTTACAATACACAGGATCACTAACACTCCTTTCCTCCAGCAAATCAGAAGATAATTAGATTGTTCATTTGCAATCATTCTTCTCATACATTTACATTCAGCCTAAGATGTTCTCCCACATCACAAAACATGTAGATATGTGATGAGAGTCACCGGCTAACAGAGGAAGTTCCTCAGGTAAACAAAGCTCACTAGACTTAACCATTTTTGTTTTTCATTATTTGACTCCATATAGTGTTAAATTATCAACTAGAATATTATTTCTTCTTTCAGCAATTTCAAGAAAAGGTTTCTCCATCCAAAGGACACCATTACAACTGGCATTTTCTATAACTATGGTATAACAACAACCATCTTAAGCAAAAATGTAGTATGTAATGAAAAAAAAATATTGCTGATAGACAAAGCATACCCACAGGTTTTTAATTCACTGTACTCTCAAAGTCACCAGCATGTGACAGTCACCAGAATGTGAAATTTCAGAATGTGAATCTGGTTCAGCTCATTAGCTGGACAGGGCTGTCCGCAGCCTGCTGAAAGAAGAGTACAAGGGTTAAGTGCAGTTTCCTCTCTGGTGCAGCTCCACAAGGAGATCAATCAGACTGTTAGTCAGGAGCACACATGGTACAGGTGAGGGACCTTCAAAAGACTGCTCCTTTTCTCCTTTTGTCTTACGTGAAAACAAAAAAAAGCACAAACGAAAAAAAAGAAAATTAATCAAGTTTGTAGCACTCCTAACTTTCTGCTCCACTAATCCATGGGACTGAGATGTATTAAGGGAGAGGAGGAAGGAGAAAGGGAAACACCAGGTATTTGGTGGTGAAGAAAAACTTGGTCCAAGCATTGTTGGATGTACATATAGTTTTTGTCTCCTTGTTCACATGTTGTTGAAACAGTAGACTTTAAAGAAAATGTCAATGAATCCTCATAAGCACTATACATGACCTCTGGGGTAATTAGCAATCATTCAAAAGCAACAAGACTAAAGTGTTCTATTCTTTATTACTGTCAGCTCTTTTCTTGATCAGCATTTTAATAAAGATGGTTCATTGCTAAGACAGTTTCATGAATCAGTCATAATTACATTCTGACATGCAGTGAATAGTAAAGCAAAACTAAGTATCACTTCATCAACCTTTCTAACCTTTGTGCAAGTATTAACTGTAAATAATTTTTACACAATCTTACAACAGAAAATCTGCATATTTCTTAGCTTTGTACATACTCTACCCTAACTGAATTTCCTGTGACCTATACCTGAAAAAAACCCCCAACATTACAATCAGGAATAATTACTTATCTGGCATGGTATTCAGGTACTGCCTTTCACAGACCAAATTAACTTCAAGCAGAAAAGGCTGTTTGCTCTACAAAACAGTGCAATGCTTTACAGGGTTTACTAAAGGATTTTTTACAGTCTTTTCCCCTATGTTCTTCTGCAATAATGAAATATGGGAAATTGTTTCAATAGCCTCAGATACTTCATTTTTATCCCAATTGCAAACACTGTAACAAAACTAAACCAAAAAAAACCCGAAGAACCACATGAACACATTTTGAGAAAAACTTTCTAAATGTCATCCAAGAATCCTGTACAATATCAGGGAAAGTAATCACTCTCAAGTTGATTTGGGATAACAAACATTTTGCTTGTGAATTATTTTTCAGTGGACATAGAGGAAAAATATCTGGGAAAACAAATATTGCCAAATATAACTTTTTCAATCAATCTTTTTCTTACACTCGTGACAAGAACATTCAAACTTAAAAACTGAAGAGTTTAGCAGAGATAAACTGAGAGGCAAAATTCATTCAGTGGAAGTTGCATAAGTTTACATTACAGCCTTCAAAACTTTAACAACTAAGAAACCCCACCATTCTTGCTACCACAAGGAACATACGATCTATTGTACAAATTTTCAATAACTTATTTTAATGTCTAGCTACAAATCAGCTACCCCCTAAGAAGAGGAAAAATAGACAATTAACTTGTAAAATAATGGTGCATGAATAAAAAGAGAGACTCTTAAAATGTACTGTTCTGTGAATAGTATTTCAGATATTCAAACAAAAGTGAAAGAATTCAGGAGGTACAGATGTGGCTGTGCCGGCTCGGAGACAAGTAGCCTCTCCTTTTTCCAGTCAGGGAACAGAAGAATGGCAGAGCAAACTTCCATGCACTAAAAATTACACTGAACAGTGCTCCCCATTTCACATCACTTTGCAAAAAATCTTCCTTGCAGAATAAGAATAAATACAAAAGAAAAAAAACCCACCTGCAAACCACAAATCACTGCAAAACACCCAGTTTTGCTAAAGGACCAGTAATGACTGTAACTTTCAATCTCCTAATAAGCAAGCTGTGGCGTTCTGTGAGAAACAAACACCAAGAGTTCACGCTGAATTTATAACATGAGATTTCCTGAGCTAAGGGTCAAATTCATCCCAATACATGTACTTCACCAGAATTATACCCTGGACGAAGTTATTTATCTAGATTTCTTTTATGCTGTTGTTTTTCTTTTTAACATTTGATTTGTATTTCTTTTCCCCAGTATTAGCCTTTGCTCCTGCCAGAACTCTTGGCAGGCAGGGAAAAATAAAGGAAAGGAAAAAAAAGTAGTCATGATTTACGAAACTGAATTTCCCAGAATAATAATAAAAAAAAAAGCGATTAAGATCTAAACAAAGGCTAAAGATGGCTTACGCTTAGCTCTGATGAGGTCCACTACCTCATTACCCACAACTGAAAACTTCTGATGCATTTTGTTTCAAGGGAATCCAAAAGTCCTTGCTGTAAAGCAGGCTGGGGGGTGCAGGGTCCATTCACTCTTTCTGTATCACAACCATTATGTAAGAAGTATAAAACACTGCCTTTATGCTGCCAAACCACAATGACTCTTCTTACATCAAAGGGTTTTTGCCACTAGGGTTTTTTTTTCTCTGAAATTTATTCAAGCCAAGGGCAGGGAGACAACAATTCATACACGCTAATTACACCTAATTATCTATTCCTTTTTTTTCCCTCTTTCCACCAGCTTCGGCCAGTGTTATTTGCTATCTGGGTTTCTCACAACCTCCCCTTGCCCTGTCCATCCAACTCAACAGCAAAGTCTTTGAAGAAAACAGTTGTGGCTTCTTAGAATTTTAACAATATAAGGTTCAACTCAAATTAAATTATTCTATTATTAGTTTTGACACATTTATGTGTTAAATATGAAGGCCTCTTGGTTAATTTGGCAAATTCCTCACATCTCTTCACAACTAGAATTGCTGGTAACACCCTCTCTTGTAGGAGCTTCTCCTCATGCTTTCTTTTCATGATCTAAATGAAATGTTTATTGGATTAAAGTTCTTCTCTGCAGACCTCCACGGTGGCCTGTGACAAAGAGCTTAAAAGCTTTATTAATTGGCTCGGGCTTTTCAGGGGGAGGCAGGACCTTATTTCACATTACATCACAAGTAAACAGAACTGCCACGTGTAATTAGACTAATTTACCCTGATACAGCAGGAATCAACTATTTCATATCTATGATATGCTTTCATTTTAATCAAGGAGCAAACAAAACAAGCAAGAACTCAGGAGATCCTAACAATTTAAGAAAGGGAGAAGGCAGGAAGCTTGGCTCAGGAAGCTTGGCTCAGAGTTACAGTAGCAACTATTTTAACTAAGATAAAGTTTAGATCCTGATCTAAATAAACTCTCTAGGAGAAAGTGTCTAAGACAGATATAAAAGGTAAACAAACTGAACAATTAATCCTTGAGAACACAATAAAGCAATAGGTACATTATAAAATATTGTAACAGTTACATGCTCTGACCTAGAGAATTCAAATAACCCTTGTGTTTAAATTTAACATACACACAGAGGCTTAGAAGGCTGAATGCAGAAGGGATTGGTAGCTTCTAATCTGACACCTTACTTTCTATATACAACATTTTATTACTTGATAGTTTCACAAATTTATCAAACTAAGATTTCCCAGAAATTATACTGAGGTTCAAAAATAATACTTGCAGCACAAAATACTCGCAATCATGCTGTATTTCTTATTTTTATTTTTTCCATGTTTAATTAGGTACACTTCACAAAAGATGAGCACTTCTATTACTTGCACAGAGAGAGAACAAGAACAAATGCTCCTTCTACTTAGGAGTTTGCTTGGTTACATACTAAGAAGGGAAACAAAAGGCCCAACATCTTCAGTAATGAAAAAGTCAATTGATAGGCGAAGCCATCACAATATCAAAGGCCTAATCCCTGCAATTCTGACTCAGGTGACAGTTCACAGGGGTCAGAGTGGCTGACACTGACCTCAAAAGCAGGTTTTAACTATTCAACATACTGAAAGCTGCTGGGCTATCACACCATTAGACTGGAACAAACTGACAAATCAATTTCATCAAGGAGATGACTTTTTTGGGAGAGGGGGGAGGAGAGAGGCAGATCCGCCACTCAACAAATCCCTGCATTTCTCACACAGGTGGTTGGACAAAAGCTGACTGCACCATCAAAGACATTTTATATCTACCAAATGCCTTTGTACAAAACTAACTCCCACAATTTCCTTAGGGGCAGCTCTAAATATTTTTAAAACAAGTATTTTTTCACATTCTCATACTAAGCTATTGAAAACTGAAAATGGTTTTTAAATCCTCAGTTTCTTGCTTTGTAGGAAAGGCTATACTTTAATTAAAGCCACAGCCAGCAACACTCTAAATAAATAATCATTAACTGATTTCAAGAAAGAAGGGGTGAAACAGCATATAAATAATGCATTGCTTTCTATTTGAGAGGAGTGTACAATGTTTACTTACTGTTAAAAGTCATTTTAACCAAACAGTTTTGAAATAAATAATTATTTGGTCCCTAATAAAAGAAGAAAAAAAAAAAAAAAGAAAAAGAAAAAAAGAAGAGGAAAAAAGATACTGAAAGTAATTTCATGTCCTACTGACAATAGATTTCCGGCTGATTCCTCCCCTTTACGCAAAGCAAAATACAGGTAGCCAAAGCCAAAGATTTTTTTCAAAAATTGGGCCTTTTAAAGTTATACTCAGACTATGAAGGGCCCTAAAACTTTTTGACTTTCAGTTAAAATATAGAGTAGTGCAAATCTATTGCATGAAGAAAACCTGACAGAACACAGAAATTACATACAGCTTGACATTTTGAAGCTTCATGCTACACTTCCAGGAAATCTTTGGCATCTCAAGAACTGGTCACTCAAGTTACAGACTCTACACAACAAATTGTTTGAGGAGTTTTCCTTCCTGATTTTCCAGAGAATTGAACTAGCCACTGAATTAGAGTTAGGATTTCAGAACTGTTAAGGGTTGATATAAATGTCTTCATTAAATGTCTGCCAAAATTAAAATGTTGCCAAAATTACTGCCAAAACAGTAAATTAAAACATGGGGGTTTTTTTCTTTTTTTTTTTTTTTTCCAAGAGCCTCACATAATATCTTACATCAAGTTGTTAAAGATTAGCACAATGTTGATGTGCTTGGGGCCAGGAAGGCTCTGCAGAAGGATCTGGACAGGCTGGATCCATGGGCCAAGGCCAGTGGTGTGAGGTTCAACAAGGCCAAGTGCTGGGTCCTGCACTTGGCTCCCAACAATCCCAGGCAGCGCTACAGGCTGGGGACAGAATGGCTGGAAAGCTCCACAGCAAAAAAGGACCTGGGATTAAAATTTCTTCACCAAAAGGATTTGTCAAGCATTGGAACAGACCACCAAAGGAAGCGAGACACCATCCCCAGAAAAAAGACAATGCAGATGTGGCACCTGGGGACATGGTTTAGTGATGGACTTGGCAGTGATGGGTTAACAGTTGGACTCAACAGAATTCAAGGTCTTTTCCAACCTTAACAATTCTGTGATTCCAGGATACATAGCTTTATTTGTAAATCAGCTTTAAAACATTTAGAAACTTTGTATATTTATTTTAGGTTGAGAGTAACAAGTTTGGAGTGTTTCTGCTCTCTGCATTTGAACAAAGTAACTGTGACCAATCAACAGTTTTCTCAAGAACTGTCTTTAAAAAAAAAAATCACATAGAAACTCTACACTCTTTAAAATGCTCAGCAAGAGATCTTGTGAGATTAAAAACTCAATCGGAAGAGACTGAATCGAATTACAATTATAGAATTAAAAGATTTTTCTTCCTAATACTTTTTTTCTCTGTAAAGCTCTATCTTTGTAAAATTTCATGGATTGAAGAAGCACTCTTATCTGTTGCAGAAACTAAACCCTTTCATAAGGAACACTGTGTCCCAAAGAATCATAGCCACAACAATGAACTGATCAATTCAGAGTCTTCCCCTGTTTATAAAGCTTTGAGTTACAGGATTAAAGAATCACTGAAAAAAATACATCTCAAACTATTTAATATTTCAACATAAGAGAACACTGGGATAAGATCAGAATTGAACTGGGAGCACACACAGGGCAAATAAAGCTGCCAGTGGTGTTACTGACCTGCCCAATGACACAGACCTGGGGCTTTAATGTGGCTACCAGCTGTAGGACCTGAAGTTTTCATGTGGCTCTAAAGATTGGAACTTTTCAGTTGCAACCTCACACAAGAGTCACTTGCCCCAGTAATCTACCACCTAGAAAGTCAATATGGACAAACTTTGGAAGATAACTGTATCTCCCCTAGAGTGCTATTTCACCCTTTTACTTATTCCACAGAAACTGGTTTATAGTTATCTTTGTAGGAAGAAATAGGAACTCAAACGCAAATATTGGAATTACATAGACTGTAGAAAATAATAAAAAAATTCAGGATGAACATGGGTAACTCTAGATCTAGGGAAGAAACCATTACATTTGATCATTTGAAGACAAGAAAAGATATTTGTATAACAGTTACCCAGGTATCTAGAAAGTATGTGTTCCAATGACAAGGAATGAAAGAGCCTGAAATCTATTTCAAGTGAAGCATCTCTTCACAGAAATATACTGCCAATAGTTTCCATCCATTGCACCTTCCCAAGAACATTTAAAGGAATTTGAAACTCCTGTGCTGAACTTGAACTACTTTTAGTGCTCAAGTCTTATTTTAAGATTTATGATCATAAAAGTTAATTACTGAAAGAAGCCAAACAAAACCAACCCACCTATTCACTCCCACTAAACCCCAAACAAAAGCCCTCTGGGAGGCTCTGAGCCCAGAGAAAACTACGACAGGAGTTAGTCCCAGCTGTCAAAGCCTGTACCAGGGGACAGGTCAGATGAGACCGACATTAGCACAGACACACGTGGCTTGGAGTGAGGGAAAGGTTGAGAAGACAGTAAATCAAACATTTGCAAGCAGCCAATGCAGTGCTTTCCTTCATATTTTCACGGAAGTCCTAGAACGGAATTATGCACAGAATTCATTTCCTAGTCACAGAATGATGCACAGCTGAGGCAGAAGCTACTTTATTCATTCACACCAATGCCATCACACAGATTCTGCATACATCAGGGAGCCCTAAATCTGCATTTCTCAAACCACCAAAGCCAGAGTACCAATGTAGTTCTATCCACACCTTTGTAACATAAAGGTCAATGGTTAAAATCTTACTCTAGAATACATTCCAGTGTGATTTTTAAATGCTGACCTCTGCTGTATTGAATTAAAAATGTAGATTTCCATATTTTTTTATTAATAATTTTAATACCATGCCCTTATCCTTCCACTTTCCAACCAGGGTCAGAGAAGAGTTTTGTGAATAAGCTTCCTCTGATCCAACTTTTGGTCATTATGTCTTTGGGAAGGAATAATGTTACATTTAATATTTATTGAAGTGACATTGAAGGCACATATATTTAGAGCAGTGTTAAAACACAAAGGTGCTGTGAAAAAGAACAACGACAGGAAATCCGGTATTTCAGAAAGGCCCTTGTGAATTATGTTAACATTTGCTTCTCCCTTCATTCATTATGATGATAATATTCATCTGCCTCTAGTCTGGGTTGTGCTACTTGTTTCTTTTTGCAGTACTCCATTCTCCAGACTAAGCCACCTTTACTGCTTCTCTCAGCATTCCATCTGTTCCCTACTAAAAAAATTTTATTATCTTCCCAGTACTGATGAGGTGCTCTGATGCATAAACTACATTTCACATTTTTTAAATTCAGCTAGTTAAAAAGACAAAAAAGGAAACGACAAACAAGCATACATGATAGGTATTCTTAAAGCCTGATGATCACTGAAATGAAAGAGCCTTATGTTTATTAGGGAGAAAACTAGGAGTCAACAAAAAAAAGCATATAGAAAAGAATGATTTGCCATAGTTGCTGCATTTCAAAGAGCAAATGCATGTGAAACTACTTCTATGCTTGAAAATACTCTATGATTGGGAGCTCTCATCCAATGCAGCCAGCTACAAAATAAACCCTTTTCAAGAATCTGAAACGGAAGTGGGTTGTTCATTTATTTCTATGTTCCTTACTTTTCTAAAGTCATCCAGGTAAGAACCACTCCCACTGGTAACCTTCCTGACTTCGTACACAGCCATTTTGAGATGCACCAGAGTGCCATAATCATGTCAATGGCATATTAACTTTAAAACCTGGTAATTGTACAAATGTCACATCAGATGGGATTTTCAAAGGTTCTTAGGCAACCAGGCAATCTTATAGATCTTAAAGGGTCCACTGAAATTGCTAGGCACAGTCACCTACTTTACTGCTGACCACCTGAGCAGAAACATCCAGTCAATGCATCAATTCAGTAATTCCAAATCTCCTCTCACAAAGCCAAACCTACCTAAACTCTACCTTACAATTCTTTTATCCTAGATACCAACATAGCTAACATTATTCATGTGTTTATTCTAGCAATAATAGAATAGGGAAGTAGGGAAATGCTGATATTTTCATTTCATGTGTCATGTCAATCCAGGCAGTGCAGGATATGAGACCTGTATGTTAGCCCCCAACAACATAACAATACAACTGTAGCTTGTGAATAAAAAATATCTGCAACTTGTCCAGAACTTTTAAGTGTCATTTCAGCTTATATTCTTTTTAACAGCAAAATAAGCACCAATTGTGTTATTCACAGAGGAAGGATCCTCCATTTTTCAATTTAAATGAAACTATTATAGTTTTTGACCTCCCACAGCACCACATGCAGACTGAAGGAAGCTTGCTTCAGAGCCGCTGCTTGTTGAACGCTTCGCGAAGCCTCACAAACAGCCATTGAAAAAAACTACTTACACATGAGAAAGACCCAGAAACAAGGCAATTGAGGGATACAGAACAAACCCTACTTTCCTTACATCAAAGTAACAGCAAGCTGTTCTAGCATTATAAATGTAAGACATCCACAAGTACAACAGAGTATAAATATTAGAGGGACACAATGTTACACAGCATACCTGCACCAGCAGGAAAGTCTTATCCAAACAAACACTTTCTGCTACCTTAGACAAAAAGGTAATTTTTTTGTAATGCAAAAAAAGTCCAGCTTTAAAAACATGTTAATTCCAGAAGGAAAAAGTCCCTTCTTGCTTTATTTTCAATTAATTTTGCTCTAAATAGTTAAGGCAGATATATAAAATGTGGAAACTTTCATCAAAGCAATCCTCTACAAATCTTCTACAAATTGATTAATAAAGCAGGCAAAACCGAAAAGCATTGAACAAGTGGCTCTCCTTACCTTCAGCACAGCAATGAATGGTACAAAATTAGCCCTCTGAAGACCATTTTTATAGAGATCTGAAAGAAAGGAAATCAGTACCATTTTGCTACTTAGTCTTAATAACGTCAGCTTGTCTTCTAGTCTAGCAAATAAAACTCAGTGTTGCTAGAGACAGGGGGGGAACAAAAGGTAGAAAAGGAGACCTAAAATCCATTTATCTTATTTTACTACACGCAAATTCAATACAATCTTAAGGAAGAACAGAATGTCCTGAGAAGTGTGAAAACAGCAGGGAGCAAAAAATTACTTCGATCTCTAATAACATTTAACTAATTCTAGAAAAAGAAATTAGAGCAGCATCTGATTTAAAGTAAGAGTATAAAAAACATTTGTAATGCTGGGTATACATTGGTATAGATTGCAAGGCCAAACTATGCAACTGTTAAACCCTCTGCTATTTGGCAGAGGACAAAAACCCCACATAAACTAATAATACACAATTTGTCTTTACTAAGTTAGCATCATTCTTATTTGATGTATGGTGGTACATTTTATCTCCTAGCAATTCTGCCAGGTACACACCCTCCTCAAAAGCAAGAAAAAGGATCAGCCCTAAGGCCAAAAAACTGAAAATTAAATTAATATGTAAACTTAGGAAATGTTGCTAAAAATACTACTGAATGAAGAAAAAAATAGTATGTTACATAACAAAATGCAGATCTGCATCATCAAACAAAACACAAATTAACAAAAACTGCAAAGCAGCATTTTTCATCTTACTTATCTCTGTATATTTATACAACATAAAATTTTCTTCTCTGGAAATTAACCAACTGCCCAGCAAGTTCATAACAGAATGACTTCTTTGAAAACACAATCACTTAAAACTGTGTGATGATCTGCTCTGTTTCATTAATATTCAGAAGCCTTATGAAAAGGCAGCGTAGCACCTATAACTGACAGAAGGAATGAATAAGAGAATACAGACAGTTGGCAGAGATATCACCAAAATTCCACACAAAGCACGTGCCAGGTTATGATTATCCTTTATATTCCCCATAAGGCCTGAAGGCTACAGCTACACTAAAGCTTTTATGCTTTACCAACACCTCACGGTGGACAGAAGATGCTGCATCCATGAGACAGCAACAGGGCACAGACAGAACGGTTTTCACAAAATTGGATATGTACGTGGAAACATTTAGAAAAATGATCAGTAAAGGCAATTCCATTACCCTAATTACTAACAAAGTTCTAGGAAGCCATGTATCATGCTCATTCCCAACTCAGCAAATCAGGATGGTCATACATTTGTTAAAATATATAGCAATCAATTGCGTATTTACTTGCAAAAATTAGTGAACATGTAACAGTAGTGTAAGACAGCTAGTCTCATTAGTTCTTCTAGCTAATAGGACTGTGAGCTGTGTATCATGTCTCTGTTTCATGAGATCAGAAATTTTGGTGGAGAAATGAAGCCAGGACTCCTCAAATACAATCTCAGTATGTCCCCTCAAATTCCCCTCGGGCAGGAGTTCAACAAAGTTAGGTACATCACTAATGGTCAGCAGCCGGGTACATCTGCTCTCTAATGAAAAAGCCACTTCTCCCCCTTGTATCCACAAGAAACAAATCTCTCCATCCTTAAAACTTGGTGTGGCATATTACACTAACCTAAATCCCTTTCCTGCAGGGAGATGTCAGACACACCCTGAGCATTCGTGAAGAGTGACCAAAGACGAGAGGGGCATCAGCCAACACCTGGACTGTAACACAGCTCAGCTCTGGAAATGCTGTCCTTGTCATTCTCTGCGGTACTTAATACAGGTGGATGTATTTCAGGTTGACACAGTGACTTAATATATATGAAAAACACCCATACAACAATAAAGGTCATGAAATGGCATCTCGATTTAAAACACTGGCTTACAATCCTCAAGTTATGGTAAAAAATTCTCCTGAACTTTAAAGAGCAGTGCTTAAAAAAAACACAAGGATGGCTTTCAAGTGAGTAAACTACCAGCATTCAGTCTATCTGCAGTCAACACAACTACAGCAGTTACAATTCCATCTTGTTTGGAAAAAAGGAAAATAAGCCAATGGGAAATAATTTTTCTTCCCTAATAAAAACATGCGGGTGGGTTTTTTTGGTTGTGGTGGGTTTTTTTGTTTGGTTTGGGTTTTTTTGTTTTTGTTTTGGGGTTTTTTGGGTTTTTTTTGGGAGGGGGTTTGGTTTTTTTTTTTTGCTAAGATAAAGTTCATTGTAGAATTGCCCATCATTAGTGATTGTCTTTTACTCAATTAATTTGGGTAGGAAAATTAATGGTTGTTACAGTTAACAATTAAGGTAACTCTTCAGTATTTGAAATTGATCTGAAATGTCATAAAAGTTTATGCATTATGCTAACTGTTAATACCTACAAGCAGGTATGTAAATTTTTCTTTCAGAAAAGATACTTGAGAAATAATATAAGAAAAAATATACAAATAGTCCCTGTGCCCTCCTCAACTGCCCTGTGCCCAAACACCCTCTCACTGGTTTGGACTGAGTAAAGGAGATCAGAAAACACAGAAGGTTTTGAGAGTGGTGGAGGATGGAACATTCTGAGTTTGAAATACAGGAGGGGTAAGATTAAGTGAAAAACCTTTCCTTCTTTAAGAACAAGAAAAAGCAGGGGACAAGCTAGAATATCTCTGATTCTTGCAGTCTATAGAGTTCATTAGTATTAAATACTGTATGATATAAACACAACTGTTTTGTAAGATACTGAGATTCATTGGATTTGGGTAACACTGGTAGAATGTTTGTTTTTACCTTCTGGCGGTCTGTTAGATGTTGCCACAACCACAACCCCATTTTGGAAGAGATTTTCAAAAAGCTGCTTCAGAATCATGGCATCAGCAATGTCAGTGACCTGAGAAGACAACACATTTGTTATATCTTGCTTTCAGCTTCTGCTGCAAGTGGCTTTGTAGCTAGGAAAATGCTTGTTAGTAAAAACCATGGAAAAAGATTCTAATTATTGCTTGGTGAGAAAAAAATAAAAGGGATAATTAATAAGCAGTGAATGTACCACAGTCTTTCAAAACTTGCCCACTCTTTATTGTGGAACTCCACCATTTCTTTACCAATTGCTAAATGATTCCATGTTAACTTCTATTATAAAACTACAGGTGGGAGACACAGAAAACAGACCTAAACATTTAAGAGCCTACTTAATTAGAAACAACATGAAAAAAAACCCAGCAGATAAAAAGAGATACACACCGGCTGTTTTACATTTCTATTACCTTTGAGGCAAAGGTTTGCAGAGGTGAATTTAAAATGGTCGTGGGACTTCAGAAATAAAGACAAGTAGCCAACTATACATAATCAGCTGCTGTTGAAAATAGAATGATATGACATAGATACTATTGTGTGATTGTTGCAAAAAACAATTCAACAGATGGCCCATCACAAAAATAAGCAATTTCATTGTTCTTTTTAAGTGCCTTCTATTACTGTCCATGAATAATCAAAAGGCAGGCAGTCACTTCCAGCACAGTCAGCCTCTTCTAACCTTCAGGCACAAAACACGAATGAAAAATAAAAATGGGTAGGACAAGTGATACTGGGGAGGGGTAAGGAAGAAAAAATGACTACAAGATAAGCCATTAAGTAAAATTTCTTTAAGTATCTTAATTTTAACTTAACAAATCTGCTTCATAGTACCAAGAAATAAAAGGATACAGGAACAATGCTGCAAAGAAATATATCTTTTCTGAAAAACCAGCAATTCATATTTTACAGAAGTTCACCATCTTAATACATAAACCACCTTTATGATCATTACACTTGATTTTCCTGCACACCCTGTGTTCATTATAAAGACACTTGTTGCATTTTGACTTGCCAAAACAGACCCCAGTTCTGAGGAAATAAACCGGAGGTGGCATGCTGGGAGTTACATATTCCCATTACACAAGAGATTGGCAGATTGCTGTGCTGTCACCCCCTGAAATGTGTATGCTGTGATGGCAACACATGTGCAGAAAGTTTTACCCAGCATAATATTTTCTTCTACTCCACACCCCTCCATCCCCCATAATTCTCCCATTTCTAAACTACTTTTCTGTGCAGGAAAAAAAAAAAAAAAAGATACTTCTATGCTAGAAACTTAGGTAAAAGTTTCTAGCATAGAAATTAGATTATATTTCTATGCATATATATTTCATATAATTAGGTTATATTTCTGGCAGCTGGTTTTGAAGCAATAATGTTCTTAATGAATGATATATAAACACTAGTTTCCTTCTTCCAAAGGTTTTTTTCCATTTTGTTCTGTGAATGCCTTAATAGGGATTGTTTTTTCCTTTATAAAAACCAAACTTTTACACAATTACACATGCCTCAGATTTGCATATCTCTGCTCCCTAAGAGCTGATATTAAAAAAAATAGTAATTTACTATCATACCATATGTTTTATACACTTGCTTATGTTTCCTTATCAATAATTTCTTTCTTCTGGATACTAAAGTTTAGGAACTTCTCCCATTCCTAAAAACCAAAACACACAAGGAATTACTATAGATGAGCATCTTAGGAGTAACTGAATTTCTTGTACCACAAAGCAGACCTAAAAGCCAAGTTTTAAAATTCTATTATAGAAATAATTTTGTTACAAACCTTTTTGTTTATATTACTACAAAGCATGCTACCTTTAGCAAACAGGGAATGAAAGAGTAACAATGCTCACATAAAACCAAACAATAACATTCTCCTATTAACAAGAACTGGTTTTGATGCAGAATTCTGAGCTCCATTACAAAAAAAGGAAAAGAAAAACACAAAAAAAACCCCAACAATAACACACGCATACACACAAAAACAAACAAACAAACAAAGAACCCAAACAAACCTCTTGAAATTTCTGTCAAAAAGCAAGAGCCATTTTGAGGACCAGGATGCAAATATGAGCTCTTTTTATCTAATACACTTTAGGAAAGATAAAAAAATCCTACGAAGTAAAGCAGGTAGAAGACAGTAAGTAAAGAATTGTAAGTTCTCATGTTTTTTACTATATCCAGCATTTACTGCAACTGATAATAAAAGCAAAGTCTACAAATTACCAATAAGGAGAGCCTGCTAGGGGAGAGAATGGAGAAATTTCATTAGCATTTAAGAGAAAAAAGAAAAAAAAGCGAAGACACTAGACTAATAGTTAATTTACATGTTTAAGTGCCTGACACTCAGTCAGCCACTGATTGGTACAGTTCCACGTAATGAATGACAAACATAGGCATGTATTATCAGCAATTAGTATTAGCACAAAAATAAGAGCCTAATTTTTATTAGAGGCTTTTAATAGAATGCAGGTTAGTAAAAACTCTTTAAATTGTTAGTTCACTTTTGTAGTCCAAATGGCACCATTGGTACCTTAAGGTTAACACTGCATCATGGCTCAGCTTCCCAAGAAGGAGAGACTCTGGGTTCATTATCAATACTAGCATAAGTTACAGTCCTGTGCCAAAATTAGAGCTTCTAACCACCAGTGTATAGTTATTTGGTCACTGCTAGCCACCCCTGTGTTCTGAAATGTCATCATTACAAATGGCTTAATTTTAGAGTTTTTCATAAAAATGAAGACATTTTCAGAATGGCTTAAGACTTCTGTGATTAAAAAAAGACTTTAAGATTTCCAGTAAACTGTATGACAAAGATCAGTAAGACATAGCAATGTTTTAATAACCTCACAGCCTGGAACTCAGGAAACTGCTGACAAAATCCTGCTTCAAAATGGACAAACACAGAAGCATAGTGCCATCACTGAGGTCCTGGCCATCACACAGTATTTGCACAAAGAAACGTTAAAACTTTTTTTTTTTTTTTTTTTTTAATACAACAGTACTTTGGAACACAGAAAATTACTTTCAAAAGAAGTACTGAAATATTTTTCTAGATCAATTAGTCAATTCTCCACTTGCTTAAGAGTTCTCTGGGTTTTGCAGGAAGATTCACTTTGGAATACTTCTGTTTTGCTTTAGCCCCATTGTCAATGAGAAAAATGCAACCTCAGCAATGCTTTTGTCTTCTGAAGTTCTGCATTTGGTTTCCTCTGCAAAATGAGCATTAACAATATGTTTTGCTGTCCCTGTTTAAAATAACACTCATCCATCTTTCTGTTCTTAAGATAAATAAATAATTAATTTCAACTTATTCTCTTTTTTTTTTTTTTTTTCAGCAAGCATCTGAAAGCAACTTCAAATGTTTAAATCTCAATAGTTTTCTGATGTTGTCTCCACACACTATTATTTTGCCAAAACAACCTCACTTTTCATCTGTCAAAACAGACAGTTGCTTTGTCCCAAGTCAGAGCAGTGTATGTTCTAAGCCTGCAGCTCTTCCCAGTTTCATTTTAAACTAACAATTCTTTAAATACTAGTAAATCAGACTGCAGGGAAATAAAGCCATGATCTCCACTGCAGAAATGAGCTGCAAACATCCCAAATTAAACATGGCTCCTTATTATTAATGTTAATTGTGTCACCATGTGAGCTCCTCTTCCAGTCACTGCACTATTTTATGACTATTTAAGCAGAGAGTTTCTTATCCCAAATTCAGTGCCTTCTGCAAAATTTCAGAAAGCTGGAACTCCTCTTAAACAGGCAAAACCTGTGTAGAGTTCCACGTTACAGAAAATCAGGCAAGAAATCCAGCCATTCGGAAATCTGTGAATTTAGAAAACTAGTATATCCAAACCAAGTAGTTTTTAAAAATTCACTTAGTAATGCAAAGTCTTGGAAACACATTTTAAAGTATAGTTCTTGTATTAATTTCCCAACTGCACCAGTTCAACAGAACAGGTGATTTTTACAACTGAAGTCATTAGTGTACCTCAAGCAAGTCAGCAGGGGGAGCAGGCAATCAACTTGGGAACAAAATATCCCACAGTTTCTCCCTTTAAAATGTGGAAATATGACAGACAGTCTGTAAACACTGCAATACTGCAACATGAAAGCAGAGAGCATTTATACAGAAAAGCAGGTATTTACACTAATACATGGTACAGCCATTTTCTACCATTTGAGCATTTAATGCCGTGACAGTTAACACTTCCCTCTCCTGACCTTCCCATTTCTTCACAGTGTAAGTACAGTTGTCTCTGCATTTAGATTTGACACTCAGGTTTTGGAAGCCCAGCAAAATCATATTCACTGGACAGAGCACAAATTAAATGACTGAACAGCAGCAATTGCAATGACCCCACATATTCTGAAATCACCCCTGCTTCAAAAAAGCAAGAGAAACCTAAAACAAGAACAACTGTTACTTGACCAAAATTCCCTTCATGGGAGCCAACCATAGAACAGTTATTTCCTCAAGTGTGCAGGTTTGCAAAATAATAGCTAGGACACATAAACTGCTCCATCCATTTCAGAAATGTATTAATTTAACACCATAACAGACAATTTCACTTAATAGATTATTTTACTATTGGTGATTTGAGAACTAACATAGATCTGTTCATATCTTGCTCTGAATTTTCTCTCTGAATTAAAAAAAAATCTCAGCTGGTTAAAGCTGCCAAATACCTCTAGTTTTTTTATTAAACATTTTTATAAAGAATTTTACATTTAAGTTTGTGACATCCCTTTAATATTCACAAGCTGTGTAGAACAAATTAAATAACCAAGTTAGCTTGGGTAAAGATCATTTTATAAACTTATTTTTAATTTTCACATTTAATTCAACAGAAGTTTCTTAAAACCCTTCATCACATTGAGAGTGTTTGTTGCATTATATGAACTACAAAAGCAAAGATCAGTGGCAAGCAAGCATCAGGTGGCACTGTACAGACCCAGTACAGGATGACAGTCCCTGTCCTGAAGAATTCATGAGCCTCTGTACAAACTCTAATACCTCCTTGTATGATCAATGACCAGACTGATAAACAAAAGCACTGTAAGGGGACTCATGCTGCGAACCTGCATCTTGTCTGCTGTGCAAAAAAACCCAAACCCCACCATCTTCAAAACTGCAAAGTGACTTCTAGTCTTTAACTTCTACCAGTCACTGCTGGCCAGTGATTCAAATACTGTATTGGCAGTAACAAGTATCGTAGTTTAAGATCAAAAGTAATTTTATGACGTTTCCCTTGAAATGAAGGAGTAATCTATGACTTCTTACCTGAAACTCATCAAAACACAGGAGAGCAGCTTCTTTGCTTATTTCCTCGGCCACAGGTGCAATTGGGTCGTATGATTTGGCCATAAATCCTGCTTTTCTCTTTGGTAAGTTCTGCTTAAGGCGATGTATTCCTTAGATGATAAAACAGAAAAGAACAAATATCTCTTATTTCTTTTTCTAAGATAGGAAGAACAAAATTATTTAGCCAACAAATAAAAAGTAAACCGGTCCAGTAAAAATATAAGAAAGCTCCAAAATTAATCCAGTTTCAAAAGGGTAAAAACACTTTTCAACCACATCCACATAACAGTTAAAAGCTCAGATTTGTGATTCTTATTTTGTTAAGAAAGCTGTAAAACAAGTGTCAAAAACGTCTTGAATGCTATGGAACTATACTTTATCTTCTATAAACTGATACAAATTGCAGTTTTATCTTGCTCTGAAGGTATTCTTAGAATACATTTAGCTAAAAGAAGGCAGACATAGTAACACAGTTCTACTTCAACACGTGAAGGTGATAATAATGGCACAAGGTAAGATTATTAAATCCATACTTTACTGTCTCATGGATTGTATTGCATCTGAATATAAACAAAGATTCAGGAAAAAAAAAGGATCCTGCAGAAGGAAGTTACCTTTGTTAAGATTAAGTACAAATGACAAGAAACGGAAACAAAATCTCAAGTGACCCAGCAATGACAGAAAAGTGGGCACTAAAAAGTGGCTCGAGTTATTTACACCAGTGAAAGCTTCCCAAGAAAAATGCAGCTGTCACAACACTTGTAAAATACAGCAATAGCTAACAATTCGACAGTATTACAAGGTCATAGAATTTAGAAACAGAAACAAGTTTTGAAATATCTGGAACAGCATCCCTGTGAAAACAAAGCACCTTATTCAGCTGATCAGAAAATTTTCTGAAACTTATGATGCACTTCTTTCTATTGCTTTTCTCCTCTAAATTACTGACAGTTTTACTACGTTAGTCAATCAGAATAGTTCCCGTTCTCCTTGGCATTTATATCTGATTTAGTTATTGCTTATTCAAAATACAGATTGAGTTTAACTTTTAAATTTTCAGTTTCAGCAATTGCCTTCTTCAGATTTCAGGTAAGCTAATTGGCACCTGGAAAACATTTAGTTAAGGATTTCATTCTAAGCAATATACTCGAGTTATATATACAACCTGGTATGTATATTTTTCTTTCAGAAAAGCTACTTGAGAAATAATATACAATTAATATCTAGGCTGGCATGATAAACAACGCTAACATGCTTTAACTTTTTTCCTATTGTTTTTTCACTTTTCTTTATGCTTAAATATTTAAAGAAAATTACAGTGATTAATATTTATATGAGACAGACTTTATAATAGATACTGTATTATATAAAATTCTTGTCAATACCTGTGTCTGAACTTACTCTGGTGTACATCCAACATGAAGCCATGAAAATGGACTCTCTTTTTCTTTTCTACTTCTAAGTGAGAATAGAATATGTCCATCACCATTGTCTTTCCTGTGCCTTCAATTAAGAACAATAAAAAACACTCAACAGGTAGTTAATTTAAGAGCAATATGTACTGATTACAGTAATGATAGTTTGTCAGCTTGGCCCTAATGAAACTATCATTTTGCACAGGGTAAGTACAAGACCAGACAGCTGTGAGGAACAGTTATGTTTTCTGTTCAAAAACTTGGAAGAGCTACATTTCATTTTTCTGTTTTAAAATACAGACGTGGCCCAAAGGTTGCACAAATTACTCCCTATACACCCATAAAACGTGTTAGTATTCCATTTGGAAAGCAAGTATGTTTACATGCTGCACTGTCACAATTAGAATATATGAACACTCTCCCACAATTACTTCCCAAATTCTTAAATTGCATTCTTAACTATTAGAGAATGGGTAACACTGAAAACTAAACATAGTAATGTGGTCCAATCAAGCAGCTTCCAGCATTCAGAGTGTAATTATATTAAATAACATCATAATGTTACATCCAGTAAAATTCATTAAACCAATAAAGCTACATAAACATACAGCTTTCAGACACTTCAAAATTTGAACAGATATGAATTTAGAAAAAAATTCATTGGATGCAAATGATACTTACCAACATCTCCATAGACATAAAGACCTTTTGGGGGGTTGGTTTTGGCAAAAAGCTGCAAGTCAAGAGAAAAAGAGTAAATATAGATATGGGGTAAAATAAAAGCAAGCACATGGCTGTGATAAAGTAAGAAAGTAGCTACACTTAACCACAACAGTAGCACCAGGCAGCAAAGTGTTACCTTGACTAAATCATTAGCTCAGAATTTATAAGTAACTTATCATTGTGCAAATTCTATATAAGAAGCAAAACACACATGCAGGGCATGGGATTGGGGTTGTTTTAGATCATTGTGAAAACATCCCCATCTCCATCCCCAGCCCTAGCACATGTGCCTTTTTATCAGAACACATAAAATTATTCAATGTTTCCAATCCACCATCATCAAAACAAATCTTTTGCATTATTAAGCCATTTGAGCACACAGTCCTAGGAAAAAAGGATATAAAGCTAAGCAGTATTGTACTATTCATAGATATATGCACTAAATACCTATTACAGCAGGTCTGCTAAGGAGATCAGCTCTTAGGACTTAGAAAATCAGTACTGCAAAGCCCATGAACATTGTACAGCCTATTCTCTCGGCTTTGGACATTAAAGCCAAAATTATCTCTGGTTTAAACATGATTAAAAATCAATGGAGTCACAGCAAAAATATGTATCTATATACACATGCATGTGTCTGTATATGTATAAATATATAAACATAAAAATATACTTTCAAAGTATACCTTTTATTAACCATTATTTCAAGTGAGTTACTTTCATCTGGAATGAATATTGCTTAGAAATTTTAAATTTCTTAATATTATTCAGGACATATATTATGACACCTGATATCCATTTTACTCAAGTATATATTTTTATGCAAAAACTTCCAGTAATGCTAAGACTTTCAATTTGAAATAGTCCTCTTTCCCTTTCCCCCAGTACTATGCTCAGCCACTTCCAAGTATAATTCAAAAAAGAAACAGTTTCTAAAAAACTAGAAATCTTAACAAAATTCAATCAAATCCACGAAACTGAATTGACATCCACAAAACACACTGCAGAAGAGTACTTGCTTATTTTAAAGTGCTCCACTTTCAGAGCTCTATAGGCTGAGCCAACACAGAAGAAAATTAAAATTGCAACTCTGTGGTCTCATTTGGAGCTGGGTAATTGCTAAACAACTTGAATCTAAAGCACTTTTTCAAAATATAGTGCTGTGGTAAAGAAATAGAGGAGTCAGTACAAAACACTAATTAAATATAAAAGAAAATGCATGATCAAGAAGTAGAAGGGTAATATCCCAGGTCTACAGTACCAGCTCACTCAGAAAATATGCAAGCATGGCTCTTACACAAGAGCCCCTTTTAGATTTAATTTAGATCTCTATTATTAGGGTAATCAAAATTTTGTATTATCAATCTGTGGCTGGAAAGGGTTTCATATGTTTGGAAACTATTCCATTAATTGACAAGGCTGCAACTATTTGCTATAGTACTTTGAAAGCATTGTAAGACAATTTAATTGTTGAATATTTTTCAGCATGTACTTTTAAAGAGTTTGTATTCAATGAAACTACTGATGCTCAAAGTTACAGGAGAAAAGGAGAAACAGACAAAAATCCAAATGAGACATTTTCAAAACAATTTCTTTGGGTTTAGTTTTAGATTGCCAACAATCATTTTAACAATATAATAGACTAACATATTCAATTTATTATACAGGAAGGCTGCATTAACATAATTTGCAGTTTCACAAGAAGCAGCACAAAGCTAGAAAAACAAATCAATGTGTAGAGTACAGCTTTACCTGTTCTTGCAAAGGTTATACAACCAAAACAAATAATAATGCCTACATTTCTTTACCAATATTTTCATTGTAAAGCTTTTATTAATTACATTTAACTACCTTAATATTTGTATTTTTAGGCATACTTATTTCCAGATAACGTTACAGAAAAAGGAACTTCTGTTTTGACTAAAGGAAACAAATATAATGGCTTGGGCTCCATAAAAGTTGATTCAAAAAAATTAAATTTGTTTCCTTTTGAAGAGAGAAATTTTTGAGTGATATCTGATTGCTAAAAAGGATGGATACTGTGGCAGATCCAGACACACTTGTTGATCATCTCTGAAAACAAATCAAATGTCAGAAAACCTCTTGTCCTGTTTCAGCAATTAAAGAAGTTTGTAGGAAATATTTTACATATACTTCTAAACATCACACTATTGACAGCTTTAGGATAATGACTTCCTAATTCCTGTCAGATATTGTATAACTGCAAGAATTTGGTTTTATATTCTTTGGTTGTTTTGGTTTAGTTTTTTTCTTAACATAAATTTTATTTTAAAAAAGTAAAACTATCAGTATATTTTTTTTAATACTGAAAACGCAGACATCCTACCAGTCTCAAGCTATTTTGCATTATTATAAAATGGACTTTTTTTTCTTTTTGTTTTAATTATTCTAATGCATCTTTTGAAGCCTGGAAGTTGTCTAAGAAAAGGGAAACTTCCACTAGGATTGCTGATAAAATCCCATCAACGTTTGATTCAATTTAAATCACAGCAAGCAGTCAGTCAATGGTATGTGGGGCCAAATAAAGTAGAATACTGATCATGGCTCTATGCAAACATACACTGCAAGAGGGAGGGAGGAGATCTAATGCAGAAGATCCTCTAGTCACCCTAAAATAAGGACAGTCTACTTTATTTCAGACAGGAAAGGGAGAAAAGTAGGAAATGTAGGCAGACAAACTAAACTAATGATTTCTCCTTGCTCATTTCTATATTATCCTGAGGTACATTTGGGGTCTCAGCATAACAACATTAAAATTTGTTGATAATATGTTTTCTTTGGCAACAATGGTAAGATTTAAGGATGTTAAAGTTAATATTTAAAAGGTACTAACCCAAACGTATTAAGTGATACACAAAATTTGAGTTTGAAGGGGAGAATATCTTGAGTAACATGCAATGTCTTCCCACTTTCTCCCCAGCTCACACATCAGAAGCAAGCAACTCATTTCCTGGCAGTATTTACACCCTGACTGGAAAAACTCTTAAGTGCAAATGCATGTCAATACTAAGATGGTTAATTAAAATATGCAAAATTCAAGAGACAAGTCTCCCAACAGCAGATTTTTTTTTAAATGCTAACAAAACTGCCTCTTTCTCCCACTCTTTCAGGACTCCTTTTTGGCTGCTGTTGTAGCTGAAGACATTTTCAAGGTCTTGAATGGTGTTTACTATTGTTCATACCTCTATTCAAAACATGACCTCACTTATAATTGAGCTTATTTCAAGTCATTAGTACAGCAACTCAACAACTCTTAAGATGTCCCAATTGGTATTATTTTGAAAAGCTGGAGATCTGAAATGTCTGTGCAAACTCTTATGGCCTTGAACTTCAATTCAGAGGATCTCAAAATATCTCAACACACAAGGCCATGCTTTCACCAAGTTGAAGATCAAAGTCCTTGTTCAAATTTGAGGAGTAATTTTGAAAAACAGAAGCCTACTTGGTTGGCAGCAAGACTAATTCTTTTTTCCCCTGAGATTCATTCTAAGCTGATGCCCCAAAAAACCTACATCATAACAAAATAGAGTTTTATTATCATGAAGAAAATGGCGTCTGGTGTGTCTGTGTGCCCCAGACTACTCATTTCAAAAAGGTTTGGCCTGTGAGGTAACACAAGTGTTCTGGATAAAAAAAACTGAAAGGCCTCTATTGTATCTGATATAAATATTTGCTCCCTAACCCTACTTTTACCGTATTTTAGTGAATAAAACTATTTAGAGAAAAAGTGACAAAATAAGAACAAAGCTAAAAACCAAAGCAGACCATTCTTGTAACGGTTCAGAAGTGCAAGAAGTTTCTATTTCTGGAATATTTTCTGCTATTTTGGAAGAGGCTTCTGCAATTCTATCACAGAAGAAATCAAGCAATAAAATAAGGAATATCAGACCATAGAAGAGGCTGGTAGAGAGAGGTTTCTCTTCCACTGCCCCTTTTTCTTCACCACAACCTCCAAACCACATTCTCTCAATAACAGAGCCAGGAAAAATGAGCACACTTGAAATGCCAAGCACCACTACTTTTTTTCTATTTTTTAAAAGCTGCCAGTAGATTAATTTCTTCTCAGTACAGGAGATTTCATACTAAAAGTGGGCTATTTAAGTTGCCAGAAACCTCCTGAAAAAGCAAGAAGTCAACTTACAAAATACTAAGTATAACTGATAAAGTATTTTATTTTTTCAAAATATATCCTTCATTAGTTTAAAATACATCAACTTGTTTCATTTACATCTATTAAAACTCACTGAGTATGAAACAGAAAGGAAATCCAATGGTTTTATTACAAAAACATGACAATATTCAAAGTTACAAAGTACCTGGCCTCCATGAGAGGAGTCTGCTACTGTGAATGAGCTATTCACAAATACAGGATTTACCTGCATCATTAGTATTGCCTGGAGAAGCCTTCTACTGGTCACATGAATGAATTCCACCCATAAACCTACACAAATCCTATTCAACCCAGGCCAACTCCAGACAGCAATACTCAGCACCAGCTCTTCTTGGCATGAAAAGCCTTAGCTCCAACTGAACCAAGTCTGCAGCAGCATCACTACACTCAAAGTCTATGACAAAAACCCAAGTAGGAAAACTTACTTAGGAAACCCCTCAACAGATGCAAACACATGATAAGTGTATGATTTTACCAACTACCTAATCACATTTGTGACTTATTCTGGGGAAACCTCTGTTAAGATGTTGATCACAACTTTGCTGAAGCAAAACCTGGCCTGCACAAGAATTTAAACTATCATCTGTTTGGCTTCATTTGATCTCATAAGGAGCTCTGTTTGAACTGGCAAATTGCTTCCTCAAAGACAGCAGAAGAAGAACAAAGCTGTCATGACTTCTTCTCCCTGAATCATGATTTCATTTAATTACACAAGCTAGCAGACTTTGACAGATTTATGCAAAAGTCACTGCTCTCCTCCTTTTCTGGGGTTTTGATGTATGGCACGGCACTATAGTGCTCAACCTGTCACCAATCTTAAGATTTCCACAGAAATATCAAACTCCAGAAGAAAAACCTCAAACTGCAGTAACACTTAGCCTTGTAGCAAGGGGTAAAAGTGTTCTTCAGCTACTTCTCACTGACTCATTAGTTCCATTAGTGAGCCGTGCAACAATTTCCAAAAGTTGGTTTAAAATTAAAGCAATGTTAAATGAAGAAGTGGAATGCTTTAAAGAAAGTAATGAAAAACACATTCTCAAGTAAAAAATGGCATTTAAGTAAGAAAGCGTCAGTCTGGCTTTACTGCAATTAGCTCTGTTACATAGGGACATAGCAGCACCATATTTCCTAAATAGAATAAGGTTGGTATTTGTTCCCTGCAATACAAGCTTTCTTCCCTATTCACACTTCCTAGGCAAAGAATCAGTAAATAACAAACCCAAATAATACTTGATCTACAAAGCCATGACACCTGCTCTAACATCTAACAATGATTTGGGGCACTCCAGTTAACACAAATCAGCTCTCAAAATTATTCTCCAGGGTGGTGTTTTTAGAACTTAATATTCAAATGTCCACAACTTCTTGCCAGAAAAGACCAAAATGTTCTAGCCTACTGATCCTCAGGTTTGACAGTAAAGCCAATGCCTTCATCGTAACATTTTTTTCCTCAGGCTTTGGCACCCCTGATCTCATACTACATCATTTAGTCTTGCCCTGCAACCTGCAAACAAGACAGTATTTGTGCCAGGTAAGAGAACAATCTGGTATGGTTAGGTAACAAGTTTAATAGAGTAGCATATTTAGATCTATGCCCATGAGATGAGGAGTCTTGTGCAATGAATGCTTAAAAAGGCTGATGCAGAGATTTGTTAGCAAGGACTGCAAAAGACATTTATTGACTGTAAATGTTAAAGTTATTTCTGATGAAAAAAAAAAACCCTGAAGTGGTGCAAAAAAAGGAGAGAAATCAAAATTAAAACTCAGAGTCTAGCTGAGGAAAACGCTGACAGATTCCCTCCTCCCAGGGACAAGGAGGTCTCTCCAGTTCAGGCTGGGAAAGTGCAGGTGAGACAGCAATGTATATTTTGCCATGCTTTTTCCCCAGCACTATACTTTTATCATCAGACTTAGTCAAATACCCCACTCTTGTTGTTTCATCCTACCACAGCTTACAACTGTGCTGACTGAAATATGTTAATCAGGTGCAAAAGAAGCACATTCACTGGGCATTCAACTTTTGTGCACATCTATGCCCAATATTTAGCAACGAATTAAATGTCTTATCTGCTTTGCTGGGTGCTACATTTGGTTTTCTGGGATATAAACTCAGATCTACAAAACAAGAGGCAAGGAAAGCTGAAGAGGGAATTCCCAAATCAGTCCTAGCTGCTTCCCATGAGAACGTGCCATACCAGCGCTATCAGTATTTGCAGGTGCAAGGCCACCAGAGCAGCAATCTGAGAATAACAGCATGAAAACAAGAGATGAGGAAAATACTGTGAAAGAGAGTCTAGAAAACATTGTGTCAAGTGCTTCAGGGAAAAGTTACAGAGATGCAACACCTGGCTAACTGCACTACGATTGTTAAGGCAATGTGCAACAGGGATATGTCTATAAACTTCGTAAATCCTTTGAAAAGAAACTGTGATGCCCCCAAAAACACAACAAGGGTGCAGATCATACTGAGGCTTTCTTTCCTAACCTCACCTGGAAAGTAGCAACATGGAGAAGCATTGTTTTTAAAAGTCATGTCTGATATATATTATAATGTGGAATTATTTGTGGAATATCTGTTAGAACACAAAACATCAGTGTTCAGTTTATGTAATCCAAACACACAAGTATAATACCAGTGCTTGAGAATTAAAACCTGGTTTAGGCCCCTCTCTCCTGTAGCCAAATGACATTTTTGGAAAACTAGGCAGTGGACATAACTAAAACCACATTGGATTTTCTTACAGTATTATTTCAATAATATCTAATTTGACTACTTCTGGAGTGCCACTGGATTTTAAAAACCAAAAAAGAAAGAAGTGAGATTGAAACATGAAGAACGATCTATCTG
Organism: Urocynchramus pylzowi; assembly: GCA_013397555.1. Taxonomy (NCBI): domain Eukaryota; kingdom Metazoa; phylum Chordata; class Aves; order Passeriformes; family Fringillidae; genus Urocynchramus; species Urocynchramus pylzowi. The sequence continues at coordinate 561,817 of VZRH01001496.1, read as the reverse complement.
GAAAGATGCATTTGCAAAAATAAGACTTGTGTTCTTGACAGAAATTTATGCATTTTAAGCACATTCTTACGAGCAAATATAAATGCAAAAAATATTTTTATCATTATAAACCTCACCTTTGAAAGAACATTTTTTGAATCAATGCTGTAGCCTTTAAGGCTCTCATGCAATTTCTGCAGGTGCTGCACAACTCTTCTTTGTTGCTCATCGTTCTTCAGCTCTTCCTGCTTAATCAAAAAGTCATAATGTTCTAAAGGTCCATTGCAAACCAGTAAGGCTCTGGAGTGAGCATCTGTAGGAGTACCAGGGCCTGTCTTCTCATCTGCCTGAGCTGTGTAGGCTGTAAAAATAAAAGTAACCAATTAATAGAGAGGCTCTTAAAAGCATCTCCTTACAAACAACACATATTCCTAACAGTTTACACAAAGACATATACACAACCTACCTATATAACCACTGGTTACCCCTTCATTTTTCATTAACTCAATTTCTAACTTTACTCTAATAGTATGCTTTAACATTCCTTTATTTTATTAACAAGCACACATTCTAAGAAGTCCAGCTACAGAGTTGGTAAGATTTGGCTGAGCCGTTGCAAGGAAAATACCCCTTTTTTTTCCAAACTGGGGTAAAACCATTTAAAATTTCTAAAGTACATGTCTCTAAATAGATAATCCTTTAGGTAAAACTTCAGAAAATACTTAGAAGTCAACAAACAAGAGACCAAACCAGGAGTTCTGTAAGGAAGTTGAAACAACCTGTCAAACACCACACTATGCAAGGCAGCAGCTCTGAAGCCCTGCAATGTCACAGCCTGATCTGCTGGCATTATCTTCTGCCTAGAAGAGACAGGGATAAGCCCAGGTAGAAATACTGTCAGAAACAAGACATTAAAAAAAAAAAAAAAAAAAAAAAAAAAAAAAAAAAAAAAAGAAAAAGAAAAAAAAAAGTCAGAATTGCTAGACACAAAACAAGACATAACTAGGGAAAGAAAGAATGCATAAGATTGCAAAGAAGGCTTGCCAAATCAAAGAAAAAGAGTTTTAAATAGTTACAAGAAAGATAAAATACTAGAAAATGATAAAACTGAACTAGTAGATCAAATTATGTTCATTTATTGCAAGTAACAGTTCCTCCATAAAAAGACAGTCACTGTTTACATCTGTAGCCTATAATTGCAACAAATTCTCTTGTTCCTGGAGGAATTGAGTTGCTGTTTTGAATTAAGAGTAATTAGTTCATCCCTATCCAAAGAGATCACATAAAGAAAGTTGAGTTCAAAGTCTGCTATTGCAAAAATGTGAGTAAAACCTGTAGAGAAGAAAAACATATAGCTCTCTCCAGACACATAAAGGGTACTGAGAAAATGAAAGGAAATGGTATTTATACAGATAACTTAATAACTGTAATTAAGATAGTGAAACGGATTAATAGCCTAGAAGCTGTAAGACTTCCAACTATGTGGGGTGAATTTTAAAAATGTTTGATGAAAATCTGTCAGGAACAGATCTCAGCAAAACCCGACCTGCCTCTGAAGGGAAGGGGAAAAGGCAAAGATCACACAATTATAGAATGGCCTGGGTTGGAAGGGAGCTGAAGCATCATCTAGATCCAACGCTCCTGCCACGGACAGGGACACCTTCCACTAGACCAGGTTGCTCAGATGATCTCTCAAAACTTTTTCATCTTGTTTTCCACTATTCCACTCCCAAAAAAAGTCAGCTTCAGTCCTGTGATCCATACCTCTGAACTATCTGTGCATTTGCAATAAGTAGAAGCTGATGGCCCCAAGAGCTCCAGTAGGATTACCACAGGATCAAAGAAAAAAAAAAAAAAAAATAAGGTGATTTAGGGGTAAGAAAGGGTTTGTAGCTCATGACCTTCCTGGCCATGGACAAAGCACGGCAGTAGGACTGCTCAGAAGCATGGGGTTTGTCTCAGATTACATGTTCTCACAGCTAACCATCCTGGGAGTGGGAGAAAATACTCTGTCATTAACATGTGACGGAGGTGGACACTATGCCCAAATGGCCATAGAGGGTGTCCTGGCACAAATCACTCACTGTGCTCCTAATGTAATATTGAACACTGGGACTTAAATATCAAGGGAGTACACTACAGTACACTACAGGAGACACCCAGTAACTGGTTAAGTGATAAACTCACACCTGTAGCTGCAAAAAAAAGGCAGATGCTACTGAAGAGCATGTGGGGTTTTAGAGATAAGTCAACAGAAGGTAGCTGTACAAGTGATACAATATTCTAAGAGAGCAAAAAAATGTGCACCTTACATTCTAACCCGCATTTTGTGGAACAGATTGCAAAATCTGTCACTCAACTATAGGAATCACCTATGATTCAGTGCACTAACTGTAGTCCTACAGCCCTCTTCTCCACTCTGCAAAACAGGGGTTTTCATTCATTCCTTACTGTTTCATTATCTAATCTTTGTGTTACAGAAACTGCAAATCAATTTTTATTGGTTTCCTTCTGAAGTCTTCAAGTGTCACACACAGAAAAAGTGTCCTCTACGCCTATGTAGTGTTCTGGATACAACTATAGAAAAGCACAGCATCAATTCACTGTTCACACAGTTTTACATAGAACAGTGTAAAATTAGACATATGGTTATCCATAACCTACCTTTCCCACCTTCAGGGTGCAAGACAGTGTTGGGTGTTACCACATTTAACTTGACATTCCCTGCTTCTTTAGACCTGACACCAAGCTGCAACTTTTTTCCTAAATTCCTGTCCCCAAAACATACATATGTCAGTATAATCTCACTTTATTTCATACCATATAATTAGGTTTTTGCATGTGCCCTTCTGCTTACACATACAATGATCACAGACACAGTCAAGACCTACTGTGACACATCCAAAAAAAGAAAGAAATTGGAGGGGAAAATCTCATCAAGGCTTATTTTAAAAAATGTCAATCTGGAATTATAATAAAATTTCTTTCAAGTGTGGGACTTAAGACATATTTGGTAAACTGACTTTAATTTACCACTGCAAATATAATTAACGCCTACATAAAAAGTGTTCTTAATTCCAGGGATTTTCTGCTCTGGAAAAAAGCAGCAAATTGGAAAACTGATCAGTGTGTTGAGTTTTTCTACTGCTAGTTAGAATTGATGTCTGAGACGACACAGAAAAAGGCATGTGAGTTTCAACGACACAGCTTATGAAAGCAACAGACACTTCTGAGGCAGGCACTGGAGTTATTTATGCAAGAAGACAAACTGAAATGGAAGCTGAGGTGTGGCATACCAAAACTGATCCTGACAGCAGCCAAGAGGTTGGGAGCACAGAAGGGTAACCAAGCTACAAGGTAGAGAATTAACACTTCCCCCTTCCTTCTTTGCTGTAATGGTTAATTGCTGTTTGTCTTAAAAACAGAGAACATTTCCAACTGCGAAGAGTTGCGAGAACTGCATCTCAACCAAACTCATGTAGGTTACAACTGCACCAGAATTCAGTACCCCAAAATCACCCAAGTGCCACTTTTGCTGACAGTCATGATCAAGAAGCTGGAATAGCTTCTACTAAACCAGTGTTAATGCAAGGTACAAGGATCACATCTGTTTCATTACTGCTCTGCCAGCACAATCTACCTTGAGAGCTTTTCACAAACCCTGGAATTTGTGTGGAGAGAGGAAAAAAAAAAAAGTAATAGAAACCAACTTTTAAAAACTGTCATGCTTTTAATATTCCAAGCTGAAGTTCAGAATATCAGTTTGGGTCACAAGGAAGCCAAACTGCTTCAAACTTTGAAGCTCTTAGTGTAAAGCTGTTAAAGCTGCCTACAAAACACAACTGCCATGACAGAAAAAGAGGACTTGGAAGTCAGAGGGCACTTTCATCAACAGGCAGATGGTAGTATCAGAGACCTAAACTCAAGATTAAGCTGGTAACAGAACTGCTGCAAAATGTTTCCTTCTTAGATGACACCACAGTGATGAGGAAGGGTAATGGTACGGTCTTGTAGCTCCAAAGGTTATTTTCCTGCGTGAAAATAGGAGCAAAGGTAGCTAAATATCAGAAAGAATTTTATTTCATGCTAGTACCTCTAACCAATAATAATGTTCTCTTGCCTCATCTTTTACTAAATATATATGCAAGTTTCGCAGAATCAGTCTCAAACAGGTAAATTGCCCCATGATGTACAAGGATTTGGATAAATTAAACACGTGTTAAAGTCAAGCACATGAATAAACCTGCAGAAGAACAAAGACTTGCTATGTAAGCTTCTTGGGAAAGAGATCGTGTGCTAGGCATAAAGCTAAAAATACATTTATAGTCCTATAATACATGAAAGTTCCCTTCAAAATATTGCACTATGATTAATGACAAGAATATAAGAGGAGGTGATCTGAAAAAATTATTTACTTTCCAGTGCTTAACAGAAAACTTAAAAAATTAAAATGCAAACAAAGATATTGGGGGGGGCATGCACACTAAGTTATCTGTATGAATTGAAGATGTTAGGCCAATATCATGGAAAATTCATAAAAGCCCCTAACTTGCTGAAATTAGTAGTTCCAACCAGAAGAAGCAGCTTGCAACTGAGACATATTGACAAGGATTTGCATTTTTGTCTCATTATATGACCTTAGATGAATCAGTGAAGGCCATTCATTCAGGCAGCATATGACACAGCATTTAATCTTCTAGAGAAACATGAGGTGGAACTAGAATTCTACATTTTGCATATGTGCCTGATACATTATTCTGCTAGAAGATTGTATTTTTTCCATGCACATCTCATTTCACAACCTGACCTATAGATGAAAGTAGGGAAAGACAAGAGAAGCTGAACTGTGAAACTGGAACTTTACACAGATATTATTTGTCATGTCTTTCCTTAATTAAGGAAAAGGTACATAACTGTGGAAAGCAAATCACAAAAACAAATAAAAGACTATAAACCAGTGATCATAAAACCAAGACTATAAATCAATTCCATGATGGCAGCCCATCCCTGCAGTCTGATGTCCTCAAACAATATATGCAAGGACTACCTTTTCTTTAACATGGAAGCTGACAAACTGCCTAAAGCCACTGGGTTTGCTCAGATAACTTTTTCTAACTGCTAGTATGTTGGTTATAAGAAACAACCTACATAGAGTCCAAGTGTTAGACTAATGTAAAATAAAACACATGCAAGTACAGTACTACCCACAGCACTTGCCTATTTTTCTTAGGATGTAAATATTCTACAATCACAACATAATGTGTGGATGTGAACATTCACCAATCCTGGGACCCACCAGTCACCAGCTGAATTCTCGCACCTTGGCCAGACTGGCAGAGGACGAAGAGCTCTCACTAAAGAAAAAAGATCTCTACTCCTAACCTAAGCCTTAAGTTAACGAAACTCCATCAATTTTTGTACTGACGAGACTTCCAAAGCAAGGAAGGCTGTGAAGACAGAGCGCAGCTGCCGTTCGTTATGCACCGGCGGGTCCTTGAGGGAGAGCAGTCCCTGAGACACCCCAAGGCCCGGCCAAAGCGCTGGCAGCCAGCGGCGCACTCGCCGAGCGGCCGGTGCAGCCGCAAGGCTTTAGCCAGGCAGCGCACCGAGGCCCCATTTCCCAGGGGAAAAGCGGCATCGCCAACTCGGGAAGCCACGGGCACCCTTCGCGGGTCACCCAGGTGACTGGGGCCGCCTCTCGGTGCCACCCCGGCAGGCAGGTCCCTTCCGGGGCTGGGTCGCGGACAAGCCCAGGCCGGGAATGCGAGGACACCGGCAGGTCACGGCAGGGCGGCGAGGCCTGTGCGTGTCCCGGCGGTTGCCGCGTGCCCCGACCGGCACCGCCACCCACCTCCCCTCCGCCGGGGACAGACCCGCGGCACGACGGGGAGGGAAGGCACGCACCGGCTCCCGCCACCGCTCCTCGGTGCCCTTCCTGCGCGGTGCCCCGGCAGCCTATCGCCCGCCCCGGGGAGCCGCGGCGGTGGCACTGACCTCTGTGCGGCGGGAGCAGGCGGCCGCGGCAGCCCAGAGCCCGCAGCAGGCAGCGCGCAGTAGCCAAGGGCGACACAAGGGCTGCCATCTTCCCGGCGCGGCGGCGGCGGCGAGGGCGCGGGGCGCGCTGGGAAATGGAGTCCCGCGGGGCTGTGGGGAAGCCCGTGCGCGGCCGGTGCTGGGCGAACCGCTTCCATCTGGGTCACGGAACCACAGGGTCGAGTAGATTGGAAAAACCCTCTGAGATCATCGAGTCCAACTTATGACCTAACACCACAATGTCGACTAGACCATGGCACTAAGTGCCATGTCCAGACTTTCTTAAAAACCTCTAGGGACGGTGACTCCACCACCATCCCGGGCAGCACATTTCAATATCTAATCACCCTTTCGGCGAAGAAATTCCTCCTCATGTCCAACCTAAACCTCTCCTGGCGCATCTTGAGGCTGTGTCTTCTCATCCTGTCACTGGGAGAAGAGGCCAACCCTCACCTGGCTAAAACATCCTTTCAGGCAGTTAGAGGGAGCAATAAGGTCAGCCCTGAGCCTCCTTTTCTCCCGGCTAAACACCCCCAGCTCCCTCAGCTGCTCCTCACAGGACTTGTGCTCCAGTCCCTTCACCAGTTTCACTGCCCTTCCCTGGACTCGCTCCAGCCCCTCAATGTCCTTTGTGCAGTGCGAAGTACAGAACCGAACACAGGATTTAAGGGCAGCATTGCCAGTGCTGAGTACAGGGAGACAATCGCTGCCCTGGTGCTGCTGGCCACACTGCTACTGATACAGGCCAGCATGCCAGTGTCCTTGGCCACTTGGGCACACACTTGCTCATGTTGAGCTGCTGCCAACCAGCACCCCCAGGTCCTCTGCTGGTCCCTGGCTCCTTCCCCCTCTTTTCCACCCAAACTGTGCCGCAGGCAATGTGGGAGCCCCTGAGGAGTCCACCTGCCTGGCTGCCCCACGGCTACACTCCCTACACAGCCATTTCAGCCACTTGGTACAAATACACTTTCCAAACCCACCTGGAGCCCCACACAGCACCTTACTGCCCTACACGTGCACTCCAGTTTCCAAACTGAACTTCCTCGTCCACCTTAACACAAGGAAAAGCTTCTTTACACTGAAGGTGGCACAGGGGCACTGGAACAGGCTCCCCAGCAAGGTCATGGGCTCCTCCTCTCTGGAGACATTCAAACCCATCTGGACGCATTTCTGTGTCACCTGCTCTAGGTGACCTTGCCATGGACTAGATGATCTCCAGAGGCCCCTTCCAACCCTAACTATTCTGTGAGTCTGTAATTTGTACTGTGCTGCACCATGCCTATATTGGATGCCACAGCTGTCATCAGGGAGTTTTGGCAACTGAATTTGCATTTGTTGATCATTTCTGTCTTGTGCTATTTGCTTTTATCTCTAAAAACATGGACCATAAAATACTAAGGATAGATATTCATAAAATATTGAGGACAAATATCCCTGGCCAGAGTTACAACCTATCTGCACATCAGCAGTATCAGTTTTACGTCTATCGGTATAATTTTTATGCCTATGAACATGTATTTAAATTGCAACAACAAGATATGTTAACATAAAAGCAGATTTCTCTAGAGATAATTCAAACCCTAGAGGCTGATTTAGTCTCAGATATCAGTTCAAATACCCACGTGGGATTTCTTAGAACTCCTCGGGAGAATGCTCACCACCTTCCTCGTTTGGTAGGTGCCTGACTGCCTTATCCAAGCACCTCCACTGCAACTACAAAGTTCTTTTGACAGAAAAGCACAATGAAGCAAGCCTGCACTCCAAGGGAAGGGCACTGGCACTCAGGAATCACTAATCATAGCATTGGCCAGCCCTGTCATTCCCGACAGAAATGCACCCAAAGGCCAGGATGGGGCTTCAGGAGATGTTGCCTGCAGAGTGCATTGTGCAAGAAATAGTTTACTAAGTGTCTGTTCCTGGTAAAGCACGAAGGAAGTGCTTAAACTGACTTTTGGTTTTGCAGCATCAGAATTCCTATATGTCATTCTAGCATTTAATTTCTGTGCAATATGAGAAAGTGAGCAAACCATTTTCACAGAATATCAATTAATATTTTTTAACAAAAGTATTGAAAAATGTTGCTTTAGGGAACTATAGAACAGCTTGCAAACAAAAGTTGATTATATCCTGAATAGTATTGCTAATTCTAAAAATAATGTTTATGATCTTGAAAATATTAGCAGTGATTGAAGTTACACTCTAACATGTTCAGCTGTTTAAAATACGTAGTTGCTCCAGACACATCTTCAGCACTATATACCTAATTAAGTAGTGAATTAAAGTGCCTATTTATCACATCCTAAAAGAGCTGTTTTCAGTGCATTTTCTTTCATCTTTCCTCTATTGGGCATTTATTGGTTTTGACTCATTCCAGCGTATTATAGCTATCAACACCTGTGCCCATTTAGGAATGAATTCCAGTACAAATCATAGTGAATTGAATAGACATCTCAAAGATGCATCACAATTGTTGCAATATATTTAGAAACTCAAACAAGGAAACAAACAAATTCTGTAAAAGTGATTTAAATAACAAATAAGTTATCTTTATAAACAGCCTATCTCCTTGAGAACAAAGAATAAACAAGGCAATAAGAGCTGGGTTTTCTTCCATTATTAACTCAGATCACAATATGAATGGGTGAAATGTCAAGAATAATTGGAGAAAATGACAGTATAATCTTCAGCAAAAACATCTGATTTATTTAAATTGTCACTGTTTTTTTCTTAACCTTGCTATGCAAGGCAGCATAGAAAAACTTCTCATTTAGATCTATTTGGACATTTACTTAAATGAATAAACCCTCTGCAATGTTATGAACGTTCTATACACTGGCCAACTGAAATGCCACCATGCACTGGACTGCACATCACAGGAACTCACTGTCCTTTGACTGTAAGCACTGGGCAAAAACAAGTTTTGGTGTTAACCTAAACAAACAGGACTTTCAAGTACATTTCTGTAGATTACCATGGTTTATGTCCTGTAACAGGTACAGATCCATTCTGTGGTACTTTTGTACCCTTCATTTCCTGTACCTGTGCCTTTGCCCACCTACAAAAATGTGGCATTGAAACTGTTGAAATTAAATTGGCACTTGTTCAACCCTGCTGCATTATTACTCTGCCAGCTAGCCAAAAGTGGCCTGTTACAGGAATAAAACAGGAATAAAAATGAGTGGTAAAATCAAACCACTCCAGATGTCTTCTCTGGCCTCTACTGGTATAACTGCACTGCTTTTAGAAATTTGGATGTGCTGAACCCTATGGGGATGGATGTGTCCAAGAGTCTTTGTGTCTCTGCCAGAACCATTCCATGTTTCTGCCAGAACCATTCCAAGTTTCTGCAGAAGGAGGGCTGGGTTTACCTGACTGCAAAGCTCCAAGATATTCCCACCATGGGAAATATCTTTGGTTCCCAAACACAAAGGCACTTTTGATATAGAGCTGACCATTCAGCCTACTCTGCAAAAATGGATTTTGTGGGTAGTTTTCATCAACACAGTTTCCATCAAAAGTAATTTTCCTGGGATTATGTCAAGACACTTGGGAGTAGACTTGATATTAACTTTATCTATTTTGAGATAGTCAAATATGCTTTTAAAAGTCTACATTGCTTATAAAGCCTCAAGTTAATACAGCCACAAAAACATTCCCAAAATTATGGACTTACAGCCCTTTTCACTATTTGTTTACAGTTGGCATCTCAGTCAGCTCAAATAGCTCAATGTGTTAGAAATTCACTGCAGTATTTCAGCTGCATAGTATCTCTCAGAATAGTAGTTCACAGGAAATGGATGTATATATAAATGTAGATATTACAAATTATGTTTAGAAGCTTAATATTATTATCTTGCAGACAGGAGCACAATGCAGACATTCAAACATCATGTTTCAAAGCACTGGCAGCTACTGCAGGGATCAGGAAGTCATTTTTCCACACAAGGCATTTCACAATTAGTTCAATGCCTTGTGGGTTTTGCCTTATCCTGAGTCAGCATTCCCCACAAGTTCTGGCAAAATATGCCTGTGCTGTCTAAAATGTGCTAACCTGGACACTTGTCAGAAAGGCTAGAAAGTCTTAACAGGATAATGGAGAGATTTGGTTCTCTTTCCTGTTAAATGTGACTCTTTATTTCAAAATACAAAGAAAGAAACAAAAAACTACCAGAGAAGTATTACTACCCAAAATTCCAGAAGTAATAGTCATTAATATTGCTTGTATTGGTTTGTGCTGTGAGACTCTGGTATCCATTTTGCCACTTGAAATTATGCCAGAAAATCTTTGTGTCATGGCTTAATAAACAGGGTGTAATAATAAATCATTGAGTACCTGATTGTTAAAGAATTTAGGTTCACTAGGGTTTTCACTGATATGACAGAATATACTGACTTGGAAGGGACCCAGAAGGATCAAGTCCAATTCTAAATGCTTGACCTAATCTTTGAACCTACAAACACAGCTGACCTCTCTCCCTCCAGATTTGAAATTTGGCCCGAAGTGCACATCAGAAACAGAATCGAAACTTTCTTTTCTGAGTTTATGCTCACCTTCATGCTGAGAAATGAACCTTTCTAGCATGAAGAAACAACTACATATAGCATAACTCTAGTCTCATGATTACAAAAAAAAAAAAAAAAAAAAAAAAAAAAAAACCTGGAACATGATTCAAAGTAAACAAATGCATTGTCTGAGGATTGGAAGGAAACAAAGAGGCTCAAAGGACCCTGCTTTTCCCCTACCTTTATTCCATCTCCTTGCCCCATTAGCCGGTGTGGCATTTACGCTTTCTCGTGATGTAAGGGGGGTTCTAGTCATCAAGCTGGGCGTCTTCCCCTTTGTCTCCCAGGTTAGAGGAGTTGTATTTCACTTCAGTGGGAAAAACAGAGATGGGACACCTCATCAACCCCTTTATATACCCATGCTGTTGACAAGTGGGCACTAAAACAGTCACTCCCTGTAGCCTCCACAAGGCTCTCCACCACCAGTCATCCCTGATAGGGAAAGCAGACAGAATAGTGGCGCTGAGAAGGTGTGCTGTGAGAAAAGCATTCAACTTAAGCCTCACTCTTAATAGCTACCCAGCATGAGAACAAATTCTTTATTCATCACAGACACAGCAGCTTCCCAAATGTACAGTACTGGATACTTTTTTGATGCTTTGAACAGATAACGAAACCAGGCTTGGCCAGGAGACAGATAATGTATTATAGTTAAGACACCACCAGTGCTCTGTTTCTATTTCACATTTGCAGTCAGATGTGGCAGCACAGGTTGTGTAACAAACAAAAGCTTTTCCAGATGCATGTGTAATCTCATTAGAATTAATGAGTTTTCTTGCCTTGCAGCACGACCAGTTTAATAACTAGTATAACTCAGGTAAATCTCCTCTTCATTCCTGCTTTGTAAAACTCCTGTCAGCCTCATTTCTGTTTATAATTATAAAGTGAAGAGTTGGCAGCTATTAGTGGAAGAAAGGAAGGTGCTCTAGTACGTGGGAGAAATAACACTGAAGGAGCGATGACAAGGAAGTTCACAGAAAAGTTACCAAGCAAATCACCCATGCTATACTGGTTATGGGGATGAACTGTTTTTGAACTTTGGGATCATCTCTGCTTTCTGATTACCTTTTTATTAACACAGACAACAGCTAATTAAACTTGCCAGAAGTTAACTTTGTGTCTCCCAGATGTGACTTGTGGGCAGCCTGCCATTTTACCTAATGCCTACACAGATTTTTGGAGAAAATATCACTAGTTTTTGCACAGTCTCATTTAACCTGGATAGTAAAGGAACATCATTAGAACTCTTTCATAAGAAAAGGTGGAAGGAAAATGATATATGCATTTAATTATTGGAGGGGTACTTTTAACAGGTATTTAAAAAGTATGAAGTCCTCCAAGATGATAGAAAAATTTAGAAATAGTAGCAGATTGATATAAATTCAATTCACTGATGTTCTAGGTAAACATTGCACTACTTTCAGAAATACTTTTATCGTAACACACTACCTACTTAATCACATGATGATAAGTAAAGATCTTAAGTCTTGGAAGGGGACTGTCAGCTGTGCTCCTCCCTTTCTCTTACCCTCTTTCTTGCTTTCTTAAGTCATTTTAACAACTTACTCTGTAAACATTATTTTCCTTTCCTATCCTTTAAGAACTCTTTAGCTTTGCAAGCTATGAGGACATAAAATCTGGACCCGATGGTAATATTATTAAATGTGTATCATTTGGTAAAATTGCAGTAAGTTTTAAAAGGTTTAAGGCTACTAGAAACAACAGCGTCACCTCGATTGCAGCTTGGGTCAGTGATTTAAGACTTTGTTTTCAACACAAAGCTTTTGGTGGGCATCACCAGCCTACGTTTGCAGTGGGCTGATTCCTTTTGCATAACACCTTGCATACACAGCATTTCCCACCTAGTCTTTTCAATCCCCGAAGAATGAGGATGTGCGGGAAGGGCAGAGCCACCCCCGCCAACCTCACGGCCCCCGCCACCCGCACCCGGCCGAAGGGGCGGGCGGGCTGACAAATCAGCGCTCTCGGCAAGCGCGGCGCGCTCCCAGCGCCCGCCGGGATGTGTAGTTCAGAAGTCGGGCGGCCGCGCCAGGCATGAGCAAGCCGGGCGGCCCTCGAGAACAACATTACCCAGCGTGCTTTGCGGTCGCGTGCGGGCGGCGGGCGCGGGTGCGCGTTGCCGGTCAGTCAGCTGGGCGCAGGGCGGACGGTCCGGCAGCGCGGGTGG